>QVTF01023744.1:0-43132 GCA_003573665.1 Oxygymnocypris stewartii
AAATCAAGAAAGAAAGAAAGAGGAGAAAAGAAAAAAGAAAGAATCAAGAAAGAAAGAGAAATGCAGGAAAGCAAAATTATCATGCAGTCAAAGGAATGAAATAAAGATGAATAAACTGCAAGAAAAGATAAAAAAAATTAAAGTTGGAGAAAATGCAAGAAATGGAAGATGAAAAATCCAAGAGAAAAAGGTAAAAATGCTGCTGAAAGAATGAAACAGATGAAAATGCATGAAGAGATGAAATTGCAAAGTGGAGAGAATGCAATAATAATAATAATAATAACAATTATTACCATTTAAAAAAGTAAATAAATAATCAAGAAGAAAAATTTAACTTTGTTTTAAATACAGCTGAAGAAAAAAAGATGAAGAAAATTTAAGAAAAGAAAAATGAAGAAAATGCAGAAAAGAAAGATGATACAATTGCAAAATGGAGAAACCGCAAGAGATGAAAACAAATAAATAAAAATAAATTGAAAAAATGCAAAAAAAATGCAAAAAAGGAACATGCACCTAAAATAAATGAATAAATATGAAAAGGAAAAGAAAGTGAGAGAATCAGGCAAGAAAAAGCAAGAAAGAGCAAGAACACTGAAAAACTGAAAAAGGGTTAGAGTTCAGGTCTGACCTGCAAGTCTGTAAAAAAGAAAGAATATTATGAAAACTGAATAAAAAAGAAATACAAATATTCTATAAATAAAATGGCAGAAGGAAAAGGTCAGAAAGAAAGAACGATAGGATTGTCAGAGTTCAACAGATCTGTATGGAGCAGAAGTGGACATCTCCTTTGATATTTACACATAGTTTTCTTTGATCTTGACACGGTTTGGGATCAGAAAAACATCACCTTTTCTTTACTGAGAGCGCTTTAGCACTGACTGGTGTTCTCCATTCAGCTGCAACAAACCTGTATTCATGAGAAACTCTGAACAGAGCAAACACAGCACTCTCACGTCAATATCTGAACCCGAGTCCGATTGCAGTAATGCTTTGTATTGTTCACTCCATGCTTGAATTAAGACATTATACTTTGACATCCTTACAGCGTCAAAAACTGAAACTTAGAATTAGACCCACAAGACAAAAGAATAACACAATAAAAGTCTTTAATACAGAAAAGAGTTCATACATATAATACAGCAGTATTCTCCTCATAATGAATGAAAAGCCCTGTGCTTTCTGTCTTATCAGCTTCGAATAATCTTTTGTTTTCTCCAGAAAACTCTTCAATGTCATAACGTATTTCTGTTTTAATATATTATAACTGCAGCCCATAACTAACGTAGATAAACTGTGTACTAATGTTTGGCAAGGGAACAAAGAGGGGTTAACTCAAGTTTTCATTGGCTAATAATGATATAAATCAAATATATTCCTAATAATTTAAATGAACCAACAACAAAAAAAACTCGAAATAGAGCATTTTCTTTCACATCTGCATATTTACAAATTTCATTATGTAATTCATGTCACAAAGCGAGCCGAAAATATTCATTTTTAAAATATGATAACATTAATAGCATCTCTGCTACAATTATTAAGAGGGAAAACGAGTAATATATTAAGGGAAGGGGAATAAAATGATTAATTGTCCAAATGCAGAATAAATTAAAAGAAATCCACAGCTATAGTTCATCTCCATGTGTCTGCTCTGCATAATTTAATAATTAGTATGGACACTATGAACTGACATATGGATTTCTATGAACTGTTGTTTATTTATACATTTGAAATTATATTTTTTATTCATACATTACATAAATAATATTTTTATATATATTAAACATAATATAAAATATATACAAACAGTTCATATGTATATTTTTTAATGAACGTAATATATTTTTTTTAAGGCACGTTGTGGCTAATTAAAAACTGCTGTGTTGGAGAAAAAAGAGAGAGAAAAAAAGGTAATGATGAGTAACGGGTAAAAGTGGAAGACTGCGCTCTACACAGTTCTGTCCGGATCCAGAGAAAATAATAAAACAAAAAGTGTTGAAAGTCTTGTGAGAAAACTAAAATCATGATTATGCACAAATGGAGACGGAAGATCTTCTCTTGACCTGCGGATTGCTTGAGAACGAGTGACGTCACACTTCAGACGTTCCCTTCAGTGTGGCAGACGGCGCTAAAGATGCTTCAGACCCCTGTGCAGAGGAAAGTATCCTTTAGAGACTGTATTACATGATAGTGTGTTAAAGCACACACAGGACCTTTAAATAAAGGTTACTGTTTTATCAGGGTTTGCAAGCGCTTCAGAGACGGTTAGATCTAGAGTTAGATTCACTCACTGGTGACGGTTGAGTATTTCCAATCTTACATGTTCCCATGCCTCCGTCCCGGGTGGAGCTCGGCGCTGTTTGCCATGGGGCCTCTCCGGATCTCTCGGTGCGTCCTTCTCCATTGTCTGTCACCTGTGGTCCACGGGGGGGGAACACAATACACACTCTCTCAATGAGGGCTGAGGATGATGCACACTAGGCAGCCACGGGGACTGTGGAAAAAGACACCGCTGCTTCTGCCTCACGCGCATAAATCACATGAAGAAGACACAGATAGATGTTTCCACTGTACCCCACTGACAGACACTCACACACACATCAGAGAACCTACTCTCACACACACACACATCAGAGAAAACTACTCTCACACAGACACAACACTCACACACACACACACATCAGAGAAACTACTCGCACACACAGACACACACACGCACCATGTCAAATACTGAATTACACATTAGTGTTAATAGACATCCGTTGTTCTGCTTAATATTTGTGTGGAAACAAGTACAATTTTTTCAGGATTTTTGTGATGAATAGAAAGTTAAAAAACTATATTTTGCAACATTAGAAATGTCTCATTTTTGCTAGATTGAATCCATCCTTGCTGAATAAAACGATTATTATTCTATTATTAAAAATATATTGTTAATATATATTTTTAAATAATCAAGTCATGCCTTCCAAGCTATTTTCTGTATGAAGAATGAATAACATTTAATCATATATATGTTTATGCACCAATATAAAAGTCAAAAGTTTAGACACACTTGACTGAATCTTATAAACGATCTTAAAAATAATTTAAACCCATCAGCAAACAAAAGCTTTTACTCAAGACGATGAGTCCAAACATACATTGTATACTCTGACGGCACACAACAGCGCCCTGCATCTCTAAACACGCTCTCAGCTGACCCCGACAACGCAACAACAAAGACCAGTCGACAGGTCAATCCAGGACATAGATTAATGAGCCATGTGCGTCAATACATTACAATGAGTGTCATCCGACTCCCAATATTCATTTACCAGCGCCGGGTGGAGTTCACAATAGAATATTTACTTACACAACAACACAGTACAATGAGACTACAAAGATGAATCAAGCATTGCTACAGCAGCACCCAAATGCTGAGAAGTGACAGTATGACTCATCACTCAATGTTTTTTCAAAACTTTTTACACACTGATGTTCAGTAACAACTACAAGCAGACGTCAAAATGTGGCCTCATTTATATAGGTTTGTTGTGGTGGCACATTCCAGTGATACGATTGGTTAAAGTAGTTGAAAAATACTTGCATTTAAAAAATAAAACACACAACAGAAAGGAACAGAATAAAGATTTGACACATTTATCTAGCCTCAACAATTCAACATTCATGCCGCAAGATGCTGGAAAAAAAAAAACTGCAAAACAAAATGCCAAGACATTTTTCTGATGTAGGACCAATTAAACAAAATAGCACTAATACAACTTGTTTCATGATTCTGCTCGGTATTCTGAGAATCAATGTGAATTATAACCGAAAATAATAAGAATTCTAATCAAAAGTAAAATATTTAAACTCATTACAGCAAATATGGGTGGAAAAATTTAATGATAAAGAAAAAGTGTCATTTTGCAATGAAAAACTATTTGTTAAAATATACAAGCAAATAATCTTCTAATGGAGTAAGCTAAATAATCTGTTTTCTCTGTTTGCTTACTCCACTGGCAGATTATTTTGCTTGTTTTGAGCAAAAACTCACTTAATTTTCTTTTCTTTTTTTTCTGAAAACAAGATGATAATTTTGATTTGTCTAGAAAATACTTCTTGATTTAAGAATTTTGAAATATTTGGCTGGAAACAAGACAAAAAAAATCTAAGTAAGAAAATATATTTTTTTTGCAGTGTAATAATAATATAGAATTGTCATTAAAATATTAAGTTTTCAATGCACATTACAATTCAAATAAAATTAATTGTAATAAAAAGGTAGTGCAGGTAACGATCAATCACATTCAAAATAAAAGATTTTTGTTAATAATATTTGTGTGTGTACTGTGTATATTTATTATATATACAGTATATAAATACACACACATACAGTATATGTTTAGAAAATATTTACATTTACTTACATCTATATATTTATATTCATATAATTTATATTATATATAAATATATTTAAAAAATATATAAACATAACATATATTTCTTAAATATGCACGCATGTGTGTGTGTGTACATATGTACAAACAAATTATTTTGGATGCGATTAATCATTGCCCAGCACTAATCATTTTTTAAAGAAATTCTGTATTTATTAAAAACAAAACACACACAAAAAGCAACATCCCCAACACACTCTTTTTGTGGTCTGACCACATGTTTGTGAGATTTGGCCTTAAACAGATTTATATAAAAGGTGACCACTATTAATGAAACTTTTACTAGGTTGTACTCACAGTGCTGGCTGGCGGCTCAGGGGACTCCGTAATGGATCTCTGTTTGTGAGAAGATGCGTGCGTGGTAACTGCCCCAGGGGTTGATGGGAAGTACGACTGGGATCTCTTCAATGCAGAAGACACGGCCTGAGCGAAGCGCGAGGAGAGAAGAGGGCGAGTACGGTTTGGAGCGGCGAAGCTTCTCAGCTTCTCTAGACTCAGCGAAGGCTTGGGGTTTGTGGGAAGGCTCTTCTGACGGGACACTACAGACGACGGGGGAAATTTGGGAGCTTCGGGTAGAGGTGCATCCACCTCTGCAGTTGGAGGTGCATCCACTGGCCTCTTGCGTTCTCCTGAGCTTTCCATTGCACCGGTGGCGGTGGAGGAGGGAAGTTGTCCAGTGCAGGAAACACATCTGATTGCGGGCTGCTTGCGGTTCTTTGGGCTGGGTTGCAGGACTGCTACAACTGCTGCTGCTGCCATTACTGCCCACACTCGCTCGGCAAACGGCCGCGGAGGTTACGTAATCCCCAGGTGTTCGTTGGTGCTGCGGCAGGCGGAAAGAAGCTGGTTTGGTTCTTGTTGCCGGTGGAACTTTCTTGCATTCAGTTCCTTCTACAGGTGATGTAAATGGCAGCTGGAGATGAAGTACAAGGACTAGTTTGAGCAAAGACGTTCTGATGGCCGTTAACAGCAACTGTACTATTGGAGACGGACTTTGTTTCAGGTCTGTATTCTTCATTGGCTGCAAAGTTAACTCTACTTCAAAGAAACGCAGTTTTTCGAGAGACCATCTGAGGCACGATGGTGTAGGTGGTCATGCCCACTTTGGGAATGTATTCACGGGTGAGCTCATTGGATGGTTTGGGTTTGGGTTCGGCATCTACAATATGCTTTACAGTATTTTCTTTAGAGGTTGGTGTGGCTGGTCAGAGTCAGATCCTTAGTTGGTTGGATCGCAGGCGAAGATGGTTCAGGAATACGCAGTCTTCTGTGGAAGTGGCCATGTCTTTTTTTAGTCCGGTTGAGGACTCAGATGGAGCTGTAGAGGGTTCAGGTGCATGAGCTCGATGGCTCATTAGAGGGTTTCTTGGGTTCCATCTGTGTTTGTGTTTTAGTGTGAGTGAAGCCGACTGAACTGGGGACAGTTTTTGGTGCTTGGTCTTCGAGGCTTGGACTCTGTGCCCCTGTGCTTGCAAGTCCGTGCGCAATGTCTGGATGCCGCATTCGGAGGTTTGAAGCTTGTTGAACAAAGCTGCAGGCTTTTCTGTGGCGCTCACAGAAGCCTCCTTCAGAACAGGGCCACTTTCTGAAGTCGAATCGCCTCTTCTGTCTTTTCCATCAGGGGCTCTAGAGAAAGAGAAAATAAAGTCATGCACCTGAAGCCTTTTGTTCTGTCACTGGAGTTTTAATGAATAACAACACTAAAGTGTAACATTGAGGAAAACCAGAGGTGCTGAAGGATCTCACATGGGTTGAAGCTTAACTATCTCTTCCGGAGGGATTAAAAGAGCTTGCGGCCTGGTCCAACTTAATCTCTCCATTCACTGTGGCTTCTGCTACTCTGCCAGGGGTAAAAAACATGCAAAGGTTAAAAACTACATTTAATAAAAAAATCTTTTAGGTAAATTTTTTTTTTTAATTAACCTAAATCTCAGGCTTTTCTAGATGCAGTTAACTAATGTTAAAAATGGAACCTTATTGCAAAGTGTAACCGTTTCATCATATATTCTATATTTTAATTATGTATAGTATTTATTGCAATTACAAAAATCATATTGAATAATTTGTATTTTTATTTTAACGATAACAGCAGGCCCAGAAGGTTTTCTGGTGGGTTTCTAAGTTTGCAAGAGTGTTCTGGCTCTGTTTTTAGGAGTTGATCATCAATTATCAATTCATTGTAACACTATGCATTTTAAATTTGGATATTATTATTTACGACAATATATAATGTATTACAACGCACATTATGCCTAATATTAATGCTCTTAATCTTTAATAACCATTTATAATGCATTATACATAAAGGATTTACGTGAAGTGTAAACTGATAGTTTTAGTGTGCTCTTGTATAAATGAACACTACGTACTCCGTATCTGTGAACAGGTCACATGTGGATTGTCTCCTGGCCATCAGAATCTCTGAATCCTGAGACGGAGTTGATGTCCCCAGCCCGGGCCCAAGTCCAGAGAGATGTCAGCGAGACAGGTTGAGGCTGCTGTTATCCTCCTCCTCCTCCTCCACAGCGGCCACCTGACCCCTTCTGCGACTCACATTCATCTCCTCCTGTTCCCTGATCTCCTCCAGAGGAGACGCCAACGCTGCTTCTGCAGTATAAAATCACGACAAATGCACAAAGTCAAATGCTTAAATATTACAAAGTGCAGCCCAGGCCTTTGAGCTCTTCACTGTATGCATCCCTCGGCAACACTAACTCCGGCGTTTCCACATCAAACTGAAGCGATGCCCATTGTCAGCTGATAGAGGGAGAGATCTGGTATATGCAGCATTAATATGGATTCTCTGCTCCTCAGACTGAGCGAGCGCCGTTAATTAAGACGTCTCGCTTCTCTCGTCTGATTCAATCGCCCTCTCTGGAGGAGAGCTGTCTCTGTGATGTCTCTCAGACAGCCGCTCTTTCTATCTCTGCTCCACTCGGAGCTCGTTTTATGTGTTTTGGGGCTCTATTTATTTATTTATTTGCTTTTTCAGTCTCTCCTCAGTGAAGTTATTAGACCTTATCAGCCAATCAGTGACATGACCCTGCATTGAAAAAAAGCTCAGCAAAAGTTGCAAAAGCATTCATAAAACACACTTGTAAGAAACAAAAGCGAGTGAATGATCCCTGCTGGGTCTCCAATCTTTGTATAGTTATGAACGAAAAGAAAAGTCTGCCTGTAGATTTCGGCTTCTGATTAGAGCAAACTTACATTCCTCATCTCACTTTTTTACTTCACAGAAAACCCACGTCTTAAGAAAACAATGTATTGTATGAGTGCTTTCAGAGATAAAGTATATATAAAAGTTACAGAAATATGTTTTTTTTCTTTTTCTCATTTACTCCACAGATGTGCAATGCAGGTGAGCTGTAAAAAGTGTGCAAACGCTTCATCGATTACAGCAGGACCGGTTTTGTTCCAGCACAGACATGGTCTGAAGTGAAATTTGATTAAAAGATTACATTGTTTTTACAGAATTTCATGGCTCAGATAAAGAGCAAGGCCAGGTCAACAAGATGAAAACAGCAGAGATGAGACGAGAAAAAGATGAAGAGAATAAGGGCGAAGTACAGGTCATTACAATCTTTAACAATGCCAACAAAAGAATAAAAACTGATCCAAAGAGACGTGATTATAGAACCAATGAGAAAAGTTACATTGCTGTAAAAGCAAACAAAGTATTTTCTATTCCCTGTAAAAAAATTTAAAGAGCAGAAAAGCTACGAATGGATAAATAGATGGATGGGTGGATAGACTAATTGGTAGATAGATGATTAATAGAATGATAGATCAATGAATAATCGACAGAACAGAAAAGTATGACAAAGTATGATAGAACGATAGACGGAGCGATGGACGGATGGATCGGATGGATGGAAGAGAGCGATAGATAGATATAATCATAGGATCAAACTGACCTAATTATGCAGCATGAGTGTTTTACCTTGGCAACAGTCTTCAGTACAACAGTAATTAAAGTGAAAATAAAGTTAAGTGTAAAAACATCATTAAAACTTCAACTCTAAACTGTGATATCATACTGTAGGATGTGGCTAAGCACATTCAGAATCAAACGCAACAGGCCACAGAAACTAAATTAAAGCAATAAAGAACTGTTTCCACAAACTAAATGTTCTGAGCTTGTAGTTCAGACTTAATTGTGATGAGAGAGAAAGACAGGCAGTATAAAAAAAATACAAGACGATCAATAGACTTTAAAAACTGCATGCAATAAAAAATACTGTGCATCCAATGATTCCCAAACGAATGACTCCGAGTCGATTCCTTTAAATGCACAGGTCAAAAAGACTCATGAGCAGCCTACTTAAATGAAAATTGGAAATGATTAAATTTCTCATCCAGGAAAATGTCAGGCTGAAACGCTTGCTCTGATGAAATGTTGGAGCTGTGTTTACACCCAAAACACACACCGCAGCTGCGGCTCATTTGTAACTGTGTGCCCGTACGTGTGTATGAGTGTGAGAAGAGTCGAGCTAATGCAGCTGCAAACATTTAACTCATCCAGTGAATTCTCACCAGCACAGCCTCCACCCAACGTCTCACACCAGCACAGCCTCACCCAACGGCTCACACCAGCACATCCTCCACCCAACGGCTCACACCAGCACATCCTCAACCCAACGGCTCACACCAGCACAGCCTCCACCCAACGGCTCACACCAGCACATCCTCCACCCAACGGCTCACACCAGCACAGCCTCCCACCCAATGGCTCACAACCAGCACAGCCTCCACCCAACGGCTCAGACCAGCACAGCCTCCACCCAACGGCTCACACCAGCACAGCCTCCACCCAACGGCTCACACCAGCACAGCCTCCACCCCAACGGCTCACACCAGCACATCCTCCACCCAACGGCTCACACCAGCACAGCCTCCACCCAACGGCTCACACCAGCACAGCCTCCACCCAACGGCTCACACCAGCACAGCCTCCACCCAACGGCTCACCAACCAGCACAGCCTCCACCCAACGGCTCACACCAGCACAGCCTCCACCCAACGCTAACACCAGCACAGCCTCCACCCAACGGCTCACACCAGCACATCCTCCACCCAACGGCTCACACCAGCACAGCCTCCACCCAACGGCTCACACCAGCACAGCCTCCACCCCAACGCCTCACACCAGCACAGCCTCCACCCAACGCCTCACACCAGCACAGCCTCCACCCAACGTCTCACACCAGCACATCGTGAGCAGCCTTCTGTAGAATCCTATGCTTTATTAACATCATATTCTAATGTTGTTGTTGTTTTGTCACAGACCCCACATGATCTTCCTCATGCGACGAGAAAATGTTTTTAAAGCATTTATTTAGTTCCTTGTAAAAAGACCCATTTTATAATGTGAATAATTTATATTATAAATACATGTTCTAAAATATAAACAGGACATGTTTTTTTCTATAAAGCTACATTACTTTTCTATTATTTTTTTTGTACTTCTGCACTGTTAGATCTTTATGTATTTATTTACTTTTTTAATTTAATTTTTTGAATCTATCAAATTTTCTTGTAATTTAACCTATTTTTTCTATAGTTATTTATTTGTCTAGCATTTTCTATATAGTCCTGTACATTAGATATTTATTGTATTTATTTGCTTATTTTAATCTAGTTTATTTTAATCTACATTATTAAAATATTGTTCTATTTTTCTATATAGTACTGTACCTGTTAGAAATGTATGTATTTATTTTACTAAATAGTTTTTTATTAATAATTATATAATTGTAATATTGTTCTTATTAATTATTTTTACATCTTTTAAGCTTTACACACCAGACCCCAGTTTGAAAACTCTTGGTTTAATTAACAAAAATATAGAAGGCATACACAAAAATTGGGGAAAATAGCATTAATTTAGACCCTCACAACTGGCAGGTATCTAACACAGAAGGCATCTATAAAGCAGCATTCTCACATCACTTGCCTGATGTGTCTATTTAACCACTAGGTGGAGACAAAGCCTTGATAGATTCAATTATACAACACACAGTGGCTTAACACTGTCCCCAAATGCCCACCTACACCTCTGTCCCATTCATAGCACAGCCGCTGAGCTCATTCAAGCCCTCTAAATGCTCTAAATAATGAAATAATAACTTCAAATAATACTCAAAGGAATACTCCACCCCAAAATGATAATTGTGTCATTGTTCACTTGCCCCCATTGTCGTTCAAAACCCATAAAAGCTTTATTCGTCTTCAGAACCCAATTTAAGATATTTTGGAGAAAAGATAATTTTTATTTCATTAATTCTCCACCTACTACCAACAGATTACTGAGCACGAGAAATGATGAAATAGCTGAGATATTAAATTCCAGATTATTAATTCCAAGCCAGTTGTAATTTAGTTTCTAAAGGTGTTTTGGCTACTTAGGTTTTCTTTTCTATAGTCTGTTTTATATAAAATGAACTAAACAAATTGTATGAATGAACTAAATGTTTACATTTTATTTTGCTCTTGTGCAGCATCCACCTGGATGATGCAACGGCAGCCATATTGCGCCAGAACGCCTACCCACACTCCAGCTTATTGGTGGAGGAGACAGAGTGATGAAGCCAATCAGTGTATGGGGATGATTATGAGGCCATGATGGTCAGAGGCCAGTGGGCACATTTGGCCAGGATGCCGACTGAAGGTAACTCCCTACTCATTTTCGACTTTACATGGTGGGATTTTTAAATGACAGAGAGTCAGGACCTCGGTTTAACGTCTCACCCGAAGGACGGTGCTTTTTGACAGTACAGTGTTCCCGTCACTACACTGGGGTGTTAGGACCCACACAGACCACAGGGTGAGCACCCCCTGCTGGTCTCACTAACACAGGGCGTAACCATGGTATAGATATTGGGGGGGTCCAATGTGAGCCCTCCCCAGATTTTTTTTTTAAGTTCACGTCGCGGATCAGATCGTAAAAACAAACAGGCCAGGCCATCAACGAATGAATAGAGGCTTATCAATGGAGTGGGAAGTGCGGGAACTCCTTGGTCTGTGACTCCAGCAGTTCATTATTCAGCCTATTTTCAGGGTATCATGCTAGCTACCTAGCTATAATACTGAGCCATTTAAACGTGATATTTTTTCACATTTATTAAAAAATTGCCGCGGTATTTTTGACCATGGCACTACTTTTTAGGTGTCTACTTGCTTACCGTCTGAAAAAAAAGGCGAATATCCGCCTGTTCGTCCTGCTTCTTTCTTTTAGCTCCTACCTTCATTTCATTTAAGCACCAGTGACAGTTGGACTGAGCGGTTTTTTTTCAAACGATGCCGCAAGCCGGCGTTTACGGGCTCAACCAAGTGTACAATCGAGGGGGGGTGGTCACACAGTTTTGTTTCCCTTGTTTTTCCTAAATTGAAAGTAAATCGGAAATAACAACAGATCCACTAGGCTACAACCAGGGTTCATAAAAGGAGGGCATATCATATGTCACATATTACAATATAATAGGCCTATTATTGGGGGGGACAGATTGGTATTTTTCCAATATTCGGGGGGACACGTCCCCCCAAAGTATATGGTGGTTACGCCCATGCACTAACACCTCTTCCAGCAGCACCTAGTTTTCCAGGAGTCTCCCATCCAAGTACTGACCAGCTCAACCCTGCTTAGCTTCAGTGGGAAACCAGTCTTGAGCTACAGGGTGATATGGCTGCTGGCATATATCATATAATAATTCATAGTATATATCCAATGCATTCTAACATATGACATACAACACTATTGAGCAACTGATTAATTTATTTTACATAATTGAGGGTCAAAATAATGGCAGCTTAAATGCGACAAGTAAACCCTTGATAGTGAACACAAGCATGCTCTTTGGACGTTTCTGTTGTCTTCAGACTGACCTGTCATGCCTCTGTCCTGTGTGCTTTCATCAGGTGGGGGCTGCGCTGCTCGGGGTGGGGGGGGGAGGGGCCTTCCGCTTGGTGGACTTCTTGAAGGACGACTCTGTCGAGGATCCCCGGCTCAAAGGGGCCATATTCCTGTGGAAAGCAGGCAGTGGGACAGTAATAAATCTGACATATAATTCCAAATATTTGGCTGTGGGAAACGTAAACCACATTCCCTAATGACAAGGTGATGAAATGACTCCAACCCAGGGCCAAGTTCATGTAGAAACAAAAACAAATACTGTGAAAGCAAGGTTTAACCACTCATTGTTTTCACAGAGAGTCGTTTATACGTAAATTCAGACGTGAGCTTTGTACTCAGGTCATGAAATAACAGGTTACAATGTCTTGTTTGTTTAGTTTTTCTGTGAAAGACTTCCACGACAATGAAGGCTCGCTTACAGTGGCTCCAAGAGTGTTTGGAAACGTACATTTACATTTAGTAATGTTGCAGACGCTTTTAATCCAAAGCCACTTATAATTGGGGAAACTTAAACCACACTTAAACATATCTGAATGTCACTGCATTGGTTTTTTTGTCTATAGGTTGCTGAAAATGAAATAAAATCATTTTTATAACAAGATATTTTTTTCTTTAAAATACTTTCAAGATAATGAAAACTCAATTACAGTGACACCAAAGAGTGTTTGGAAAACCTAAACCACACTTAATTTCACTGCATGCGTTTTATTTGCTATAGTTTGCATAAAATAAAATAAATGTCTAAATAATAAAAATTTAAATTAAACAAATTATAAAAAATATTATCACCAAAAATATTGTTTGCCGGTTTTTTTTTTAACAATTCAGGGTCATGAAGGCTCACTTACAGTGGCTCCAAGAGTGTCTGGAAATCTAAACCACACTTACACATGTCTGAATGAAATGCCTGCATCACTTTGAGAAGAACCAACTACATACATCTACTAAAAATCACCAAAACACCAGACGATTAGAGGTCATTAAGCTAAATGTTGAACAAAAGTGATGTTAGTGAACAAAGCATGTTTTTCTCATTTAAATCGACCAAACAACTTATTTTATTAAATATTTTGTTAGAAGTATTTGTGCTGTCTGTCTTGCTTTTACTTGCTTTGATATTTTGTATAAAATGCAAATGACCTTCAGACATTTTTAGTGCAGTTTAAGAGTCCAATGTATCCAGATTTTGTTTTTATAGAAGCTATAAGCAAAATTTAATAAATATAAAAATTGGTCAAACTATAGATTGTTTTCTAGAAACTAATAATCTAATATAGAGCAATTGATTCATTTCTATTATGTAATGAATCAGCTTCATGTGTATTGTATGTAAGCATTAATCATTTTGACCACAACGCAGAATCCTCCTTATTTTATGCAAAACTCTATTATTGCATTCTTAAGATCTAAAAACGTATTTGTATGAAAGAAATCCCAGATTTCCGCTGTGCTCTCAGTCTTTGGACTCCAGTGCATGTTTGTGGTAAGTTAGTAAATATTAACTGAATCCCAGAACAGCGCTACATACCTGGTGGCCATCGGGATGCACGGCGGGTTGGTGACCCAGGTCGGTAGGCAATGCTCTGTGACATCATGCTCGGCGGCAACGGGGCTCGTCTTTTCTTTGGCATGTCGGAGGGCATGGTGTTGGAATCGTATGTAATGGTTGAATGTGCGCTGTAGGAACTCATGCTGACTGGCCTCTGCTTCCTGTGCTCTGGAGATCCCGGTGCACTCATGGTCATAGACTTTAAACGACAGACAGCCAATCACAAGTTCAGCACACGCCCAACCAGTGCCATCGGAGAGCCAATCACGATTAAGTAGTCTTTAATCATTTGCATAGAGCAAATATGACCAGGGAATGTTTACAAAGTGAAAACAACACAAGCCTTTAACCTTATCTTAACGTTACTAGAACTCTCCAAGCATGTTATCGTTCTCTGTTATAGACAGGATTTTCATTACTCAACCTGTTCGGATTGCTTCTTACTTCCTTTCCGAAATAAAGCTGAATCGACTCTTTTCTTTCTCCTTCTGGATTTTCCTCCCTTCCCATGATGAAATATTCTGTGATTGAATGCAGTTCAGTTAGTTTAATTTAGTTAGACAATCCTTAACTTCTTATTTAAAAAGGAAGTTCGTGCAAAAATGCACAATATTTTAAGGAATAATTAATTTTTTAGGCTAAAATTGTTTGTAAATAAATGCATAATTTATTTGAATGAATGTCATTATTATTATGATTATGTTTAATTTATATAGTGCCTTTTCTGTGCTCAAAAGATGCTCAAAATAAAGAAAATAACATGACAAACATACAGTCAATCGTATGCATATTTGCCCAGTCTAGAATAAAAGCCAATGCATTTGCATGAGTAAGTTATTTCAAATTGTGCAAAAAAAAAAGATGATTCTTTTTCTTAGAAAATGGAAAATGTGATATATTTAACATCACTTACCTGAGTGAGTTGGAGATGGAGGCAGACTTACAGGACTAATAGGACTTACAGGGCTAATAACTGCAAGAAAAATCAATGTGACCTTATTAAAAACCGGTCCTGCATGATTTCATACGAGTCATTTTATGTACTTAGCATAAAACACACAGTGGGTTCTGACCTTTGGTGTCTCTCGCATACACTTCCCTCAGGGCCAAAAATCATTGAGGGAGCCGCTTAGGTCCAAAGTGTCTTCTGAGTGGACGTTTCGTAATAACAGCCGTGGTCTGCGGGTCGAAATTCACATTTCTCACAGATCGGCCGGAAGCAGTTCTCGTAGAGGAACCCGAGGACTCACCCTGAGAATGGTTTTCTGGGTTTTCTTGTAGTCGATTACTAATCGTACGGTTGCCTGAAAGAGACGAGAAGGAAAGTAAAGAGTATGGCAAGGAATTTGTGCTGTTTCAAAGACGTGTGAGAACGACCATATAGTGATCACTGATTATGCTCATAATGACAACCATCACAAACATCCTTAGTGAAGAAGACAATCCCAGGATGCACTTCAAGTTATAAACCAGGGTTTCATAGTAAAAAAAAGGTTACTTTACATCTGAAATAAATAAATAAATAAGTATAATATAAATATAAAACAAACATATGAAAACATTTTGCCTTGGCAAATAAGTTAAGTTGAAGCAAAAAATTAAAAACTGGAAATAAATAAAAACTATTACTGCACAAACTAAAACAGAAATAAAAATAAATTCACCTAAATAACTGCCCAACCTAATTTAATGCCGAAAAAAAGTTGCATTCATTTTTTGTACTAAAACCATATTAACAAATATTTAAAACTATATATTAAAGGCGTCATCGCATGCTTAGTTAATAGTCTATAACATACTTTGGTTAAAGGTTTCTCAATGGTAGTGTAAAAACAACACCTTTTTTTACCCCGTCAAAATCATCTCTGATTTCAGCAAGTCGTTTTTTTAGGCCATGTTGCTTTTTTAGACCCCGCCCCTCTCTTCCGTGGGGGTGACGAGCAGTACTGTTTACTTCAGCCCACGAAACTGGCTAATAGCACGTTATTAGGAAAGGCGATTTGCAAAGATCGTAAAAAAAACCTTATACTCACTTCTTCTGTAGGTGAGGGTGGATCACGAATGATTTGTGCTTACATAGACGCATTTAGACAGATCGGGGATCGGCGCTTTCACTTAAAAACAAGTAACGTTAATCCTCTTGCATCTTCAGCGGCTCAGATGTCGGGGAGTAAATGATGACTGCAAATGATGTAATATTAATTATTACATCCAACAACAAAACACCTCAATCGCTCAATCAGAGACGTTCTTGTCTTCCCTGCACCAGAGTCATACATCTCTCAGCTCACTCAGGGCGGGTCCTAAGGTAAGACGGTCTTGTCAATCAACTATCGTGGAGGGGCTTGTGCAGAACTACATCATTCTGACTGTAATATCAGAAACAGCCTGATTTGAGAAAGGGGATTTTAAAATAGAAAAAAAACACTGGGTGGATTTTTATAATTATAGGATGGATAGAAACACCTTCCAACACACATTTATGTTCAAACAACTTGAAGTGAATTTAACATCCGATGACCCCTTTAATATTATAAATTATGACAATTTATCAGTTTCTTTAATACTATTATCTACTGTTTGTGCATTTTTATGCTTGTTAGAATATCATGTTGTTAAGTTTGTAATATGCTTATGCCAAACCGTTGGTCAAATCTCCAGTGCACTACACATGTGAAGCAGTACTTGTATAATGCCATTTCAGTAGGATGCTGCTCTATGTAGGCAGTAGATATCAGGACGGGTTTGACACAGAGCTGTTGTGTGCAGTTATGCTTTTTATTTGGTGTAATGTGAATGACATTATTTGTTATGATGTGGATTGTTAGCATGGTACAGCCATGCTCCGCTGCTTTGAGTCATCTAGATATAATTCAGGCTCATCTCACAGGGGTGGAACAGGAGATCTGCTTTTACTCATGACTAAGTGAACAAACATAACATGAAAATGACATTATGCTTTTTTAAAGATTTACAGAAACTTTTCTGGTTGACTTCAGCAACCAAGGGGACCATATTTACCTTGTAAACCACACATTTTTTATATTATTTATTTATTATTTTAATATTAAATCATATTTTTACTAGTGCTAAAGTATATAGTGTGCACAATATGCACATTTTATCCTTGCATTTTCTGTAAATATATATTAATATTAATTTCTTTAAATAATTATAATGATAACAAAATCGCTTTAATATTGCTGAAGTACATAGGATGTGTACTATGGCTGCACGATAAATTGCATGTGATAGTCAGTAAAGCCGGTTCTGTGATTAGTAGTAAATCTCCATCACGTGCTTTCAAACGAGCGGCATTTACTACACCATTACCACTAATTGTGAAACATTCTCTATGCAAGATATTTCTATATTCAATAAATAGTTTTTATATTTTTGAAATTATATTTTTAAAGGTGCCATAGAATGAAAAACTGTCTTACCTTGGCATAGTTAAATAATAACAGTACATGGAAATGACATACAGTGAGCCTCAGACACCATAGTTTTCTTCTTATGTAAATCTTGTGATTATAAAAGAGCACTGAAAAACAGGCGAATCAGAACATAACACCAACTGTGACGCAACAGTCGGGATCACTACGCCCCATCATTTCATTAACCCGCCCTTGTTCTAGACAAGCGCTAGCTGAACCATCAGACGTTCTGCAGGTGTTTTAAATAAACAAGCGCGGACAACTGCGAAAACCACTGACAAGCGTCTGATCTTGTGAAATGTGTGGTAAGTACTGTTGCTCCATAATATAAACAGAGTTTGTTCATCGCGTCTCTTGAAAGTGAAACTATAACGCGATCGACTGATCGTTCAAAAGCCGTTTCAATGCCTCGCGTATTAATACAGTATAATTACCTGATGATTAACTGCGAGAGGAAGTATTTAAATATATATTTTCCTCCGTGTTTCCTTGTTGCTGATGAGTGGCACTGTGAAACAGCCAATCAGAGCAGAGCTCAACATTAAGCAGCACTGAAACAGCCAATCAGAGCAGAGCTCATTAATATTCGTGACCCTGCCAAATAAGCCAATAACAGACCGTTTTCATTCTAGGGAGAAATCCTAGGGTTGAAAATGGACATGTCAAATTGTTTCTGGAGATTTATTGCCCTTACCTAAGCCACATGCCTTCTATGTAGATATCAGAAAACAATTGGAAATACTGTATCAATGCATTCTATGGCATCTTTAATGTTGCTGAAGTACATACCTCAGGCATCTGGGGTCCTGTCTTTTTGCTTTTGTCCTCCATGCCTTTCGGTTTCAGCAGGATCTTCTCAGGCTCTAGCGCTCCGATGAGGGCATTGGGTTTGAACTTCACATGGTTTCTGTTGGTGGTGATGAGCTCTATGGTGTGGCCAGACGGGTTCAGGTGGTACTTTGCACAAAGCATGACCAGCAGGTCAATCATGGGCTTGCTGAAAAACATGAAAAAGCAGAAGAAGAGAATATCAGTTGCTATCAATCGCTTTGCTATCATCTCATTTTGTGTGTCAGAAGAAACAAAAATGAGTAAATTATGACTAAAATGCTATTTTCGGGTGAACGCTTCCATTAGGAAACAAGCATCTGATCTGTGAAAGATCTTTTTCATTATATTTTGTTGACTCAAAGCCCCGGGAAACATGTGACTCTGCTGTGGGGAGTTTGCAAATGTCAAATGTCAACGACACAAGCTTTGCTATCTGTGATGCATTCAGGATTTGCATATTATTATATTTTGCTGCAGGGGTTTCCAATGCATGTCAACGGTTTTTTCACTTGTTTTCAAATGTTCATGACAACAACGATACAGTATGAACTCAAAAGGGAAATTCAGAAGAATCTGTGCACGCCTTTCTTCCCTATAACAAAATTCCTTTGGTTTTCCAAGGAAAAACAGACTGGCTTGCTGTAAATAATTACAGAATTTTCAATTTTGCATGAACTATTCCCTTCATATTGCATTAAATTTGAACCACAAAGCATGAAAGAACAACGAGGATCACGTCCAATGTGGTTTCTTATCCATTGACTTCCACAGACTTCAGGGAAAGCCACATCTTATACGCATGACACATTGCAAACTGAAAGTGTGGAAAATCCTTTCGAGACAGATGATGACAAAGCTTTCCAGCTGCTTTAGGAATTCATGGATCTGCGAAGCCTTTGAAAACACAGAGACAATCATTTCATCCTGATTAGTGGGAGGACAGAGAGTTTGGGTGGCACACATTTAGAAAAGCAGGTGAAGATTTTGATTATTAATCCTTCTATATTGAATTTGGTTTCAGTTTTATCATGAACGGGGCAATACATGAACTCAGGAAAATCAGGTTTTGTTTACAGGTGTTCAGGATCAAAGAACAGAATAAACCAATGATTAATGGCGATAACAGTTTGCTTGAAATCTGAGATCAGGTTTGTGCCAGGAAAAATACATTTTACTCTAGCAACCCATGTCAAAGCACAACCGAGCAGTCCAACTGATGAAATATTTATTTTTATTTTTATGATCAGATCAAATAAAATACATTATTTTATTCCATTTATTTTTATAGACTATTAAAACAATGTATTATTATTATTATTATTATTATTATTATTATGTAGTAGTAGTAGTAGTAGTAGTAGTAACCATTAAAATATCAATGTATCAATATAATAATATATTAATAATAATAATAATAATATATTTACCCATACTAGTACTACTACTACTAATAATAATAATAATAATAGCAATATAGTAGTAGTAGTAGAAGTAAAAATAATAATAATAATAATAATAATATAAATATAGTAAATCATTATCTATATTATTATTATTATTATTATTGTCACCATTAAAATATAAATTGATAAATTTAATATATTAATAATAATAATAATAATAGTACTAATATTTACTAGCAATAGTACTACTAATACTACTACTACTAATATTAATAGCAATAAATATATATGAAGTAATAATAATAATATAAAATATATAATATAGTAAATGCAGTAATGTAGTATTATTATTATTATTATTATTATTATTATGTTAAAATCAATAACATGATTGTAATTCATTTATTTTATATAATATGATAATTATGATCATTATTAATATTATTATTATTTTCACATAAATAAAAAGAAAGTATTACAATAATATATTACATTATACTATTATATTTATAGATGCATACTAATAATAATACATTTACTAATATAACCAGCATCATCAGAATTAATTAATTATTGTTATAAGTTATTACCAAATTTATATTTTGCAATTATTCCAAGGTGGTAATAATGAACTTGAGCAAAATATGAAGTACTGTAATGCTATTTGGCCAATCATTAAATAAATCCCACTTTAAAAACATCTTACTGGCACACCTTTAAAGGGGACCTATTATGCAAAATCACTTATACGGTGTTTGAACACAGTTGTGTGGCCTCAGTGTGTGAAAACAACCAGCATGTAACGGTAAAAAATCCACCCACTCATTTTTTTATAATCTACAAAAATCATAAACAATCTCTCAGAGCAGGGGGGAGTGAATATCCAGTGCTCTCTCCACCCACGACTGAGGTGAGACCCTTGAGCAAGGCACCGAACCCCCAACTGCTCCCCGGGAGCCACAACATAAATGGCTGCCCAATGCTCTGAGTGTGTATTCACGGTGTTTGTGTGTTCACTGCTGTGTGTGTGCACTTTGGATGGGTTAAATGCAGAGCACAAATTCCGAGTATGGGTCACCATACTTGGGCGTATGTCACGTGACTTCACTTCTAAAGTTTGTGATGGCATGCCATGCATCATGAGACCAGCTATGTTGTTATTTTCCATTTACCAGCTATGTTGTGCTTCCTGTCTATGTAATTCATAAACGTGAATGTATTATGTGCAGTACAATCAGATGACTGACTTTGAAACGGAGAACGTTTTTAGTAAAGATAACAGGCTTGTACTAATCGTGGAATGTTTATTTGTAAAGGCTAGCACTACTAATGCCAGAGCTTGAGCTCTTGAAGCTCCGCCCTCTTCTCCGGGAGCGCCAGCTCATTTACATTAAATCAACACACTCAAATTCAGAGCGTTTTGGCTCATACCCTAAAAGTGGCAATTTTAACAAGCAATAAAAAATGATCTGTCTGGTATTTTGAGCTAAAACTTCACATAAACACTCTGGGGATATCAGAGGCTTATTTTACATCTTGTTAAAAGGAGCATAATAGATAATAGGTCCCCTTTAAAGGGGTCATCGGATACTTAATTCACTTTTCAAGTTGTTTGAACATAAATGTGTGTTGGAAGTGTGTGTACACATCCACCCTATAATGATAAAAATCCACCCAGTGTTTTTTTTGAATACCTATTTTAAAATCCCCTTTCTCAAATCAGGCTGTTCTGATATTACAGTCAGAATGATGTAGTTCTGCACAAGCCCCTCCCACGATAGTTGATTGACAAGACCGTCTTACCTTAGACCCGCCCTGAGTGACCTGAGAGCTGTATGACTCTGGTGCAGGGAAGACAAGAACGTCTCTGATTGAGCGATTAAGGTGTTTTGTTGTTGGATGTAATAATGAATATAGCGGTCATCATTTATTCCCGACATCTAAGCCGCTGACGACGAGGAGGATTAACGTTACTTTAGTTTTTAAAGGGAATGCGTCGATCCCCGATCTGCCTAAATGTGTCTTTGTTCGGGCAAGTCATTCGTGATTCACCCTCACCTACAGATGAAGTGAGTATAAGGGTTTTTTACGAATCTTTGCAAATCGCCTTTCCTAATAATATGTTAGCTAGCCAGTTTCGCGGCAGAAGTTTACAGTGTGCTCGTCACTCCACGAAAGAGAGGGGCGGGGTCAACAGAGCTCATTAGCATTTAAAGCAACAGGGACTAAAACAGCATGCTGAAAACAGATCTGATTTTGACAGGGTAAAAAGTTTACACTAGCATTGAGAACCAAAGTATGTTACAGACTTTTAATTAAGGCCCTAATGAATCATATCAACTTGTGCTAAATGGGCATACGATGACCCCTTTAACAGTTGAGATGAAGTGAAATTAAGTGTTGATGACAGACAAACGCCCAACACGAAGCACGGCATGGAGTACAGAAGGGCATTTGAGCAAATGATCCAAATGTTAAAATCGATCAAAGTGTTTAATGATAATCAAAACAGTGTACAGATGTACTAACTCTAACGTCACCTCATTCCTCAAACCAGGCCTGATTTGTTGCAGGATCTTTGAGAAACACGCTGCCCCACCCAGCTGACTCACCGCAGCAATCATCCGATTAGTTTCATAACAGCAATCATCTGAGCAGCTTCATGATCTCATATACAGCTCAGCTCAAAGATTAACGCCTTCCTTGCAGAAGTGTAGAAAAGTCATTAAATGTAAAGTTCTATAAAACTAATAATTATTGTATTAAGTTACTGTAATCTTTCTTCCATAACGGTTCAGGCTGTTACGGCTACAGATATGGACACAGCTGCGAGTACATGTTTGCAATGCTTATTCTGTCCTGACAAACATGCACCATGTTCAAAATAGTTTTAAGGAAACAGGATTACATCGTCATACTCTCTGAACAGTGCTATTTGAACAAGGACTAGATTTATCAAAAGAGAAGATATGTGAGCAGTGGTCGTTTAAGTCATACACAATGTTAATGTTGCCACAGTGTTTTTGGCATTGTGTCCCTAATAAAAAGGTTTGCAAAAGCCACAAATGTCCAGGCTTGTGTCTAAAGATTTGCCAACAAATTACTCAAAAACATCTGTATATTCTGATCTGTTTTCAATACTATTCATCTAAAATATTGACCAATTATTAATTCAAGATGGAGGGAAACTACAATGTCAACTGAAGTAAACAGTTTCTAGTAAGGTTTTCAGTATTGTCGCTACGCTGTGCTGTTTATTAGTTATATTCAAATTAATACATTGAATAAAATAAAATAATAACATTACATAAATGCACGCACACACACGCACACATTAAAAGAACTATGGAGCAGTAAAATGGGTTCGATCCTTTGAAAATGTGCTGCTAATGAGTGACAATGTTGTTGTTGATAACTAAAACAATACAAATGTTCAGTAATTGAAATAAAGCTAAATTAAATTAAAATATTAGATGAAAACAAACTTTAGATGTCATGTACTAAGTACTAAAATTACTAAAGCTATTAGGACTGTCAAGGAAGTCGTGGCCTAATGGTTAGAGAGTCGGTCTCATAATCGAAAGGTTGTGGGTTCGAGTCTCGGTCCGGCAGGGATTGTCGGTGGGGGGAGTGAATGTACAGCGCTCTCTCCACCCTCAAAACCATGACTGATGTGCCCTTGAGCAAGGCACCGAACCCCCAACTGCTCCCCGGGTGCTGCAGCATAAATGGCTGCCCACTGATCCGGGTGTGCGCCATGCTGTTTGTGTGTTCACTGCTGTGTGTGTGCACTTGGATGGGTTAAATGTAGATCACGAATTCAGAGTATGGGTCTCCATACTTGGCTGTGTGTCACTTTCAAATCAATTAATTGCATCCAAAATAAAAGGTTGTTTACATAATATGTGTGAGAGTATTGTGCTTATTGATATATATAAATAAACATGTATATATTTAATAATAATTTTAGAGCACTAATAAAACAAAACATTTATGAAAATCAAAAAATACGTAAAATATAAATGAAAATATATAAAATAAAATACATAAATATAAACAGAGTATATAAATAACACCAAAATAACAGTAACTGTTCAGTTAGAAAATTATGAGAAAGTAGCATTAATCTACTTAAAATACAAAGGATAATTACAACATTTCTGTACTATTAAAAATGTACGGTCTTTAAAAAAAAAAAAAAAAATGAAGGATCAAGGGAACCACAACTACAAAGCTAAATTGCTTTGACACCTCTTTTCATTGAACATGAGAAACTGCAGCCTCTTTACCGAGTTGCCGACCACTCCAGCAGTTAACATGCCCAGCTCTACATAAAACACAACCAACAAACCCCTCACCTGCCATGGACGACCGTGGTCTTCTCCACCCCTTCAGGAAGGACCACGGTGAGAGTCAGGTCCTGCTCCAGCAGGTTCTCCTTCTGGTCCATGGCAGGGTGAGGGTACGCTGGGAGCTTGTGGCCTTTCAGGACCGGAGGAGGAGGAGGACCTTTGTTTTTCGATGATCTCCTGATAAACAAGAACAATACAGGTTTAAAATATGAACGTATCATTTCTTATGTAATAGTAATGCTCTGTGGATTTTAACTATTTCCCCTCCAGCATAAAAAAAAAAAACAAAAAAAAAAGTTACCAGCCACGACCAGCATTTTTCATAATTTTGACAAAAAAAATGTATGGGCCCTAGAGTATATTGTTGTATGAATATCTGAACATGCAATATGTCAAAAGAAAGAACAGGGAATATGCTTTTTAACAAGAAAACACATTTTATTCTAGCTTCATGCATTATTTTTATAACCAACACCTGAATGTCAGAAAGTTTCATAAAACAGCAACATGTTGAACAAAAATAAAAAAATATTGAAAATATATCATTTTTGTCAAAGACCACGTCTAGATCGGATTCAGAGCGATTATCAAAACAGCGCAGACCGCTCAAAGACTGCACAGTCCTAAATCACTTCCTGGGTTGACATTTCATTCTGTAACTTTAGGCAGTTATTATGATGTTTAATGCTTGATCACCACATAATTTTACATAAGCATCTGCTTACATACGCGATTGCTTGTTTCTACTTTTTTGATCCAGACATTCGGTATTCTTTCAGAAGATGCAAAATCATGCAAATAAAAAATTCTGTCAATTGCTGGAAAGTGTTGGCTCATAAATTATGGAAAAGGACATCAATGGAGGGGAAAGAGTTAAAATGTCAGCAAAAAATAACAGCAAGTTTAGAACAACATAAGAGTGATCAAAAATATAGCAAATGTTCATATTTAGGTGTACTATCCCTTTAGATAAGGGCCTAATTTTCTAAATAATTTTTTCTTTAATTTATAAAAAGTTAAATGGATAATTTAGATGTAAACAAACCTTTAAATAACACAATTGTCATATTCTGCTGTTGAAGTTGCTCAAATTGAATATTGACAACAGATCTGCGCAATTTCTTTCCCCATTCAAGTACAAACTAGTTTTACTTGTGTGCCTGTTAGCAAATGTAGAAGCAGCTGAGTGATCAGACATGACTCTACACACACTCGGTTACTCAATCTCACCTGCTGTGCTCAAACATCTGCTCTAAAACATCGATCCGTTTACACACATTTTGATTGCTTTGAACCAGATTTCAGTTGCATCCTCCTGCTGCACAGATCTGTTTTCACACTGTATTATTTGCATCAGAACAGCGGTTTGCTTTAACAATTGTAACTGTAAATGAAAAACGAGCAGCTTTAGTTTTCAAGGAAATGCAGTAATTGCACTGAAAACATTGCATGATGATGCCTGAAAGACATTCATTCTTCTTCACTCAAATAAGCAGCTATTTAATAAGAGGGCTTGGATGCACTTTACACACACGTCACAAGACACTGGAGTCATGTGATTCATTCATTGCAGCAGACGAGGATGAAGCTCTGAGAAAGCCGAGGAGGAGGAACATGGTGGTGCTGGTCTCTTTAAATACAACAAGTGTTGAGAAAAAGTCCCCGTCTCCGTTCGGAGGCTGACTGCCATAAGAGTCTCCCACAGTCTCTCTCTTTGAGGTCTATTGGTAATGTTTGCATCCAAAAGTCATATTTAGTGACCATTTTTCACAATATGTCTGATCCATGAGCCAGAAACATCGTGCACAACTTCACAAACCCAGGCGCTATGCTCAGTCAATGTAGCAAAAACACGGTCCTGTTGAACACTCTAAATTTAACTGACCAAAGAATCAAGACTGTAAACATTCATTCATACTATATTGCACAATACTGCGTATGCAACAGTGACTTGCACTGCATTATGATTTGTGGTCTGACACATTTTGGAACACAATATAATACCAGTTTGCATTTGCATGCATGTGCGTACAATGCATTTCAGGCTTTTAAATAAGCTGATTTGAGCAACTGTGACTTTAAAGACATCTATGTAAAACCTTCTTTGCATATGAAATAACACTCAAACAAGGCTTGCAGGTCTGCTGTCACATCCAATAGTTTTTAAACCCCATCCTTCAACAACCGCACATACAAAAATGTTATCTTTAGGGGTACAACAGCTTGTCACTAGGGCAGTACCCTTAAAATGACAACTTTATACCATATACACTTCTAGCGGGTGAATATTAGTACCTTTGAGAAGCATTATGTATGCTTAAAGGAAAAGTTCACTCAAACTTGAAAATGTTCCATGTTTTTCCATCCAAGATGCAGATAAGCTTGTTTCTTTAACCGAGCAGATTTGTAGAAATGTAGCATTGCTTCACTTGCTCACCAATGGATCCTCTGCAGTGAATGGGTGCCGTCAGAATGAGAGTCCAAACAGCGGATTAAAAACATCACAATAATCCGCACCACTCTAGTAGAGGTCTGCCCGGGACTGTTTTTTAAGTTATATTCTGCACCAACCCACTTAGACTAATTTTCTTCACGACCCGACCCGATTT
Organism: Oxygymnocypris stewartii; assembly: GCA_003573665.1. NCBI lineage: Eukaryota > Metazoa > Chordata > Actinopteri > Cypriniformes > Cyprinidae > Oxygymnocypris > Oxygymnocypris stewartii. Next base: position 26,536 of record QVTF01023744.1, read on the forward strand.
TTTTTATATAATTGTATTAGTAGACTAGAACACGTGGACATGTTGTCATTCTTACACTATAATACTGAACTTTGATTTCAGTGATTTGGACTATGAGATAGAGTGCAAGCAGCAAGAGTCTATGTTGCACTTTAATTTTAAAAATGAATCGATAAATGAGTTGATAGATTAATCAAAATAAAAATAGTCGTTAGTGGCAGCCCAAGGTGAAAGCAGTATTATGGATAGAGGATAGACATATTTTAGCCAAAGCAATGGTTTGAAGTTAAAAAAAATGTCATATTGATTGATTTGTTTACAACAAATATGTAGCTTCTCAATTCACAAGACATTAATTGATAGACTTGAGTGGATTATTATGTTTTTATCAGATGTTTGGACTCATTCTGACGGCACCCATTCACTGCAGAGGATCCATATGTGAACAAGTGATGTAATGGTAAAGACGTGGTATTGGTAAAGCACAGACTCAATAATGAAAAAGATCCAGGAATTTTACACTTGATTCATTTCTCTATTGTTTAAGAACAATATCTATTCTACTTCCTACGCATTACCTCACCGTGACTGTACGAGCCAAATAAGGTCAATGACATGTAAGTGTGGTCAAGTGTGACCATCTCAAACTGACATTTCTGAAAAAAAAAAGATTTTGATTGACTCCTTTTTGGATTGGGAGGAAAAAGGATCAAGGAACAGTTGATTCCTCATGATATGGCCCCTTTAAACCTTCTTAGGTTTTTAGGCTAGCACTACACAACGCTGTCCAAAAACGTTGTTGCTCAATGTGGTAATTTTTAGGTTACATCAAGCCGTATTACACCATATGACCTGAAGTTTGACATTGTTTGAATGTCGAATGAATCCAAGTATGACAACTCCAGAGAGACGATAAAATGACTGAACATTCTGTTCAGCAAAACAATTTAGAAGTGGGCATCAAAGACACAATAAATCCCAAGCAACCATCTGCTGAAGTACTAACAGAGTTCACAAATGTCTCTCAACAGTAGATCATATTTTATATCAATAACCCCATTTTTTTTTTGACATACAAGATTCCCTAAGGATGGTCAGAAATAGCCCAGGCCTGAGGAGTGGAACATTACGCAGGAAGTTGGGAAAGCCCCTGAAATGTGTCCATTAGCATAGCGTGTTATGTTTGAGGTGGTTACGGCAGGCCAAAGTAAACACAGGGGTTTCTGACACACTCATGGCTTTCAAAACAGACGTTTCAAATAGCAAACGTCATATTAGTGTCAACCAAAGTGCACAACATAAAGCTAAGATTTATTTGTATAAATGGCTAAATGTTTCTCTTTAAAGGTTCTAGTTCATGCAATCAGAGTCAGAACAGAGTCAGTTTTATAAGATTCATTGAATTTAACTACGTTATCTGGGATCAAAACACCAAAATAACATAACGCAACATTGCACATCGTACAAGAAAAAACAGACCTTTAATGGGATCACTTCAAACAGCAGATCAGTCGGCAAACTCACACGCAGACACCTTCGCAAATATCGACCCGGACACTGCATGCACATCGCTGATATTTCAAGGTTTCAAACTGTCTGCCTCTATAACCATAACAGGTTTATCAAACCCCCTGTATACTGCAATGAATATTCTACAAGAGTACACTTTCTGGTTAACAAATATTACAGCCAAGCCAAGTAATATATATTTAAATATATACACTCACTGAACACTTTATTAGGTACACCTTGCTAGTACCGGGTTGGACCCACTTTTGCCTTCAGAACTGCCTTAATTCTTCGTGGCATAGATTCAACAAGGTGTTGGAAACATTACGAAGAGACTTTGGTCCATATTGATATGATAGCATCACGCAGTTGCTGCAGATTTGTCGGCTGCGCATCCATGATGTGAATCTCTCGTTCCACCACATCCCAAAGGTGCTCTATTGGATTGAGATCTGGTGACTGTGGAGGCCATTTGAGTAAAGTGAACTCATCATGTTCAAGAAACCAGTCTGAGATGATTTGAGCTTTGTGACGGTGCATTATCCTGCTGGAAGTAGCATCAGATGATGGATACACTGTAGTCATAAAGGGATGACATGGTCAGCAACAATACTCAGGTAGGCTGTGGCGTTTAAACGATGCTCAATTGGTACTAAGGTGCCCAAAGGATGCCAAGAAAATATCCCCCACACCATTACACCACCACCCCCAGCCTGAACCGTTGAGACGAGGCAGGATGGATCCATACTTTCATGTTCTTTACTCCAAATTCTGACCCCATCATCTGAATGTCGCAGTAGAAATCGAGACGCATCAGACCAGGCACCGTTTTTCTAATCTTCTATTGTCCAATTTTGGTGAAGCCTGTGTGAATTGTATCCTCCGTCTCCTGTTCTTAGCTGACAGGAGCGGCACCCGGTGTGGTCTTCTGCTGCTGGAGTCCATCTGCTTCAGGGTTCGATGTGTTGTGTGTTCAGAGATGGTATTCTGCCGATCTTTTAACGAGTGGTTATTTGAGTTACTGTTGTCTTTCTCTCATCTCTAACCAGTCTGTCCATTCTCCTCTGACATCAACAAGGCATTTTCATCCACACAACTGCCGCTTGATGGATATTTTCTAGTAGATCAGCAGTTTGTGAAATACTCAGACCAGCCCGTCTGACACCAACATCCATTCCACGTTCAGAGTCACTTAAATCCCTTTCTTCCTGATTCTGATGCTCGGTTTGAACTTCAGCAAGTCATCTTCACCACATCTAGATGCCTAAATGCATTGAGCTGCTGCCATGTTATTGGATGATTAGTAATTTGTGTTACCAAGCAATTTAACAGGTGTACCTAATAAAGTGGCTGGTGAGTGTATATTACATAAATTTACAGTTGGATATACAGTGCATCCAACTTTATCTGCATACATATAACACACTCTCACAAAGCATTTCATATAAGCAGATCTTGGCTGCGGGATTGATATTGTCCCAAAATGTGAAGTATATTATTGCACAGCCATATAAAACTACATCCAACTGTACTCCAATATAAAGCAAAATATACATAATCTATAGCAAATGTCAACTTCTTGATAGTTTATATTTCTTTGCTAAATGTATAAGATATTGATCACAGGTCTAATCTGATAAATACAATTACAAGACATGAAGATATCAAAATATAAACATTAACAAGACTTTCTGTAAAGCTGCTTTGTAATAAAAAATGACTTAATTCGAGAAGAAAAAAGAAAAGAAAAATGTATCAAGGATACGTGATCAATCAATCTCAACAGTATTTTGGCCCACATTCATATATTACTTGGCAGAAATTACTCAAATTAAACAGATGTCAACATTGTTTGTGTGATGCCTTCAACCTCAAAAACAATAAACAGGAATAAACTATACAACTAAACTGGACTCAGATGACATTAATTATGGGTTAACATGGAGCGAGGGTAAGCATGGTTGGAGTGAATTACTAGTTGCAGAACATAAAACTACTAAAAAGCAGTTTTAGACAATTAGCAGCTACAACATACATGCATATCGTTGCACCTGTGCAATTCATGGCGTCATCTAATATTACTTTTGTACACTTCATGCTCAATATAAATTTCTGAGGTAAAACCAATCCTCATCTTACCTTTCTAAATATCCTTCCAGATATGTGATGCATTTATTATAGTCCAAGGAAGTCAAACTGTACATTAATGAGATGAAAAGGACACACATGGCAGCGGTTTTGCTGTCAGCTGAGTTTGAATGAGAAAGAGTTTCACGGAAGCATCTGACAGCACGCATTGTTTGCCTTATTCTGTTGACATGAGTGCATAGCAAACATGCAACTGGCTGCAAAGACAAAAGCTGACCAGGTGACAAGGCGGAAATCTGTGGAATGGATTTAAGAATGGTACAATGTGTTAAACAGAGTTTTGAAGCTGAACGCATTAGCAAATAGGTCAAATGTTTAATATACAGATTGTGTAGACGTTTGTGAATGATGGATGTTTCAACTTTGTGGGAATTGTTAGAAGAAGTTCTGTGGTTGTTTGGGTCTAGAGATGACTAGGAGAGGCTGATTCCAGTGAGACATTTTGACCACGATTCATCATCTCAGAGCAGTGAAAGACACAGCAGGCGTGTCGGAGCTTGACCGACGGAGTTCCTCTGACACATCGCTCCAGATCTAAACTCATTCATCATCAGCACAGATAGCTATCATTAAACACAGCCACACATCCTCAATAAACTGCAGCTCTCACAAACACACACAAACATTTGCTCAAAGGAGGAGCAAAGATCTGGGCCCGTATTCATGAAAAATCTTAGTGCTAAGAGTTGCTCCTAGTAACAAAATTCTAAGAACATTTTTAGAAATGTGGGTGTTTCCTCTTAAATTTAAAGAAAAGATCCTAGTAAAGAAAAAAGTAATTCAGAAAGGATCTTAAACCTTAAAAGAGGTCTTAAGGTCCGAATTTGTTAGGAGTACGGACGAGGACTTTTAAGAGGCTTAAGTGTTTCTTTAGCAGCGGAGAACATGGATGAAACATGAAGAGGGAGAAGAAATGTGTTGCACACAATGCATGACAGTGAGTAAATAAGACGCTGCACATTAGATCGTGCAGGATCATGTTTGTGACAGATCTTATTAAAGACATGTATCCCTGTGACCGATCTGATTAGAGACACGCTAACATCCCTGACACTGCGCAGAAATGCCATAGCACCAGAAATGGACGTAATCACTACATTAACTACATTAACATATTTGGCAACTGGAAAAATGCAACTTTGCAGAAGCGATGATTTGGGTCTGTTACAGCACTTTCAGAACCTTATTGTGTCGCTGTTCATTTCTTATAAAATACATTAAGAATGACAGCATGGTAAATAAAAAATAAAGAATATAATGTGTGTGTGCGCGCGCGAGAGAGAGAGAGAGAGTACGGTAAAACAGGAAAAATTACGCTTGTAATTTCAAAGTGAAGGCTTATAATAAACCTTACTCTTAAAAGCGCTCTTACTTCCTTCTTGGACAACCAACCAATCACAGTCTTCAAAAGACTGTGTCATAGCTAGCAACGGGGTCAGCCCCGCCTCCTCACTAAGATAAAAGTGTTTGTCTTTTCCTCGCTCAGAGTTGCTCTCAGATTGGTCCTGAATCACTTTTAAGCTAAGACTCCCAGCTATAATTTTTTAAGCTAAATTAGGAGCTCTCTGAGAGGATTCTTAGAATCTTTATGAATACGGGCCCTGATCTTTTGCTGTATCCGACTCTAAAAAAACGCTTTTGTAGTTTGAATAGCAAAAATATCACATGAAATTGACTGCTCATCAACTTGATCCAAACCACACTTGTAAGTGGTTGGAAATCCTATTACCAGTTGATATTTTTCAATAGTGAAAAATGTATAAGTACGTAGAGCATAACATTACCATTCAAACGTTTGGGGTCAGTAGGATTTTTTTAATGATTTTGGAGAGAAGACTTTTCTTTCCATTTCTTATTATCAATGTTAAAAGCAGCTGTGCTGCTTCATATTTTTGTGGAAACTGTGATACATATATACATATATATATATATATATATAGAGAGAGAGAGAGAGAGAAAGTTTAAATAATTTATTTGTAATTTTGATTATTGATTTTTGTAACATGTTTTTTGCATGTCTTTACGATCACTTTTGATCAATTGAATGCATTCTTTAAAAAAAATGTAGTATCAATTCAAACCAAAATATCTTACTGATTACTATTATATACTTTATACTGTTTATTTACATATTTCTATCACACACACACACACACAAAGTGACATAGGCACAGAGCAATCAATAATAATATATTATCCTAATATACATGACATTATTATTATATTAGCAACTTCCACTGTATACACCGTGTAGTGTGAACAGCCTTACAAACTGCTGGAGAAAGCAACTGCACTCAATTAAGTCGGGTGAACAACATGATGTCATTTAAAGAAAATGACTTGATGGCCAACAGAGTGAAGTAACATGACTAATGTCTCAGTGAATGTTTGCAGACATAATTTAATTCATTAATCAGCCAAACCCACAATGTCTCAGTGTATAACTCAGAGTCGTTTGGTCACATGTGAACACTGCAGATCACACCTCAACTCTCTTATAATTCAAAACACCTGTTGTGGGAAAACATCTAAATCTGAACAACATCTGCAGCTATTTTCTGCGTCCTCAAAACAAGAGAAAGGCAAAGCTTCAAAGCAGGCAGCCGTGCGTTTACCGTACAGAACACAGAGACCCTAACGCTGCGTAATCTACACTATCACAGCAATTACTCGACACGCACAACAACATTTAGACAGTCTCAGATCAAAGACATCAGTAAACTCAGGCCGTGAGGCTCATTTCTGGAATATTTGAAATTCCAGGACAAACCACCCCATCCCCCATTTATCTGTTTCAAAGTGTGAATAAATCACCAATGAATCTGTGAAAATACAAACTAATGCTAAAAAAAAACAGTTGTCCCAAATCAATGTATGGGAATTATGAAAACACAGGGTATAGTTGACCTTCTAGTGTTTATTATGGTTTACTCTGAACCTCAACCAACATCATGTGGTGCATCCTGGGGTACTTTTTAAATGCTTTATGATATTTAGCATGTTTAATATACAGATAGACAGATGTTTACTGAAAAATTCACAGCAAATACATTTCTATGTTCATAGTAATAGACCTACCAAGGACTCCCGTTCTCCCCGATCAGCACTGCTCTAGTCAACTGCGCAAACGCCCACCATTTAAAAAGGGTCAGATCGAAAGTTAGGCAAATTAAAACTAAAGAAAGACGTATGTAACTTCAGCTTCGAAATGACAGACAACGAACAAAAAAGGTAATTTGCAAGAGCTGCGTCACAACACATATCAAGAGCTCCCTTTTCAGTTCTGCGTTCAGCACTGGAGAATAAAAGATCATTTTTTAAATGTTTTTATTAGTAGGCTACATGAACGTTATCTTAGACATTTGATCTCCCCAACAGATTCATTAGAAATACGTTTATAATGCATGTTCGCTAATTCAAAAGAGCCCGCACACACAGCCCGTATCTCTGAATGCTTCTCATACTCGCTCCGCTCTTCCCCACGCTGTGCGTCTCACGGATGAGTCGTTTACACACAGCCTGTCTCGTAATGCTCTTTAATACTCACGGTCTCGTGCCCAGTTCTGCTCCGCAAGTCTCTCACGAGCGCATCTGGACGCACGTGCGCTACCTGTGCCAACTCACACCTGGCTCCGTGTTTAAAACGAATGCAAATTAAGTCTAACTGCTTGCCAATTTCACTTGATGAAATTAAACATTCAGCACATTTCCCACTTGTTCTTAAAATCACAAATACTTAAAAATAAATCAGCCCGTGTAACATGTAGTATTTTAATAATTGACTAAAGAAATACAGTTCTTTGTTTACAAAAAAATAAACAAATCTTTCCAGTGAAATTCTGTAATTCTGTAAAAGTAGTAATACCATTATAATCTTCCCTCCAGAAAAGAAAAAACACAAAAATAACAGTAGAACCCCTTAAATCCTAAAATATTCTATTGTTTTGGAGAGGTTCTACTGTTATTTTTGTGTTTTTTCTTTTCTGGAGGGAAGATGGCAACCAATAGAACAACAGTAATTCCTATTGGAATAATGCCCAAAATGTTTTTATGGAAACAATAAGAATTTCTGTGATGGTTTCTATTGTATTTTATTATTAATTTTCAGCAGGGTAACGATACTCATACTGTGCTGCACATTATTGACAATATTAAGCTGAAGCTTGACTTTGCAAATAAAATAAAAAAATTAAAATAAAATCGCAATATGTCAAAATAAATAAAATTAAATAATTTGCAATTACATATTTTCCCCAAATTGCACATCCCTACTTCAGTCTGTAAAATCGAGGCAAAAATCGCATAGTGTATTCCAGGCTTAACCCAACCCTAATTCACTTAAATAACCAGTAATGTCATTAACACCCATTTAAACCTGAGATAAGCATTAATTACATAATTTACAGTAGCCCTTTAATCACTGTGAACTACTCATCAGATGTGAGAGAGAGATCGAGAGAGAATATTATGGGCTAAGCAGGCGTAACATGTCTGCCGCCCATTTCCATCAGCTTTATTAAAGACCGTGTGGCTCTGTGGGCGGCTACAGTAGCCTAATTAATGTTTACACGACTTACTCAGCAAAGACCACTTGCATTATTAAAGCATTCAGAGAGAGAGTGTGGCTATCTGGGGTCAGCAGAAATCTTCACTACACATACTACACTAGGAAACAACATCATCTAGAAGTTGTTTAGGGGGGATCGACAAATTCCACGCATTCCGGCTCACATTATTGCAGCTGCCGTGCGAGCAGCGACAGTTGCGGCTCTGCATGGAATTTCATTATCCGAAGGATCCCAAAGTGTTTTGGGAGAATCTGGGGCAATTGAGCGGGGATTTCGCAGCATGGATGCATCTAATTCAAGGCATTGTGTAGGTGACAGGCTCCTTACAGTATTGGCCCTTTGGGGAAAGGTGGGTTTGAAGGGCTGAACAAATATCCAAAAGGCACCTTCCTGCTCCGTAACGGACTCCACCCAGGATATTTTAGGAACAATGCTGTTTAACTTCATAAACTTCAGAAAAACACTTCTAATTGCAAACCCAACACCACTCATTGATATACAAGCACAGTTACTCATTTTCCAGGTGAAATCAAACAAACGCATAACGTATGGCCGTGTGACTGAATTCACAACCTAGTTTAAACAAGGTAAAATAAACTAACACATTGTGTGCCAAGTGACATGAACATGCACCAACAAGTGGCTGTGAGTAAGAGTTACCTGCCCTACAGGTACAAGACAAAGACATTCATTCATCAAACCCAGAATGTTTCTTACCTCCTGTGCTACGGTGTGATATTCCTCTTTTTAGACACCTCACATGTCCCATTGATCCACACAGTCGCTCAGAGAACGAGTAAGACACAACTAAAGAAAGTTTCTGCCCAAAAGTGGCAGGCCTACCTTAAGGCCACGCCCATCTGATGACATCACAGACTCTCCATGGGCCTGTCAGAGAAACCCCATGTGATGAAAGCATGTGTTGAAGTGAAGCCGAGCAGCTGATCATGGCCACAGACGTGTAATCAGCTTTGTGTGAACTCAAGGGCAGGTAGGTAAAAGTGTGGCATTGGACATTCAGCGACTGATGAAACTGCATTGATAGAGTCACACTAATGAAATCAAGTCTTATCATTTTCAGCTATGTTTGCTTAGCTGTTATCAAGCCACGACGCAAGCATGCACGCTAGAGCACGCTGATCCCAATGGAAATAGTAGTAAAGGTGAGGGAAAAAAAAGTTAAGAAAAGGACGTTAGTTGCAGATCTAAGTATTTGTTGAGAGTTAATGATCATTTCTGAAAGGCAGGTCCCAGTTTGCTGCATATCCACTTAATTAAACAATTATTAAACTCTTTTCACACCCTCAAAACAGACCTTACTAATTCCTATCCATCAGATAACAAGTTTGACTGTGTACCAATTGCAAGTCTGCAAATTTGTACAGCAAAAATGCATTTGACCATTAAAAGATTCATATTTTACTGCAATGCAATGAAATACAGAATAATAATACAGCTTTTATGTATGTACGTATGCAGACGCGATTTCTTTAAGACTGCAAGGGAAGCTCAGCTTCCCCTATAATTGTCAAAAAATGAATGGTCAAATATATGTACTATTATGTTAACATTTTATTGACTAAAAATGCGTTAAACACGTTCATCTCGAACGAAAACAATTTCGTTCAGAATCAGCTACTTAGGTCGGCTGACTCGATTTCCTTCTCATTCATTCCCGTAGCGTACAGTGCATTACTCTGTTGAAGCCCAGCGTCCATTGACTTCAATGGGGCTGCTTTAAACTGTTTTTTTCAGTGCTTAGAAACAAGACGGTCATTGGATAATGCTGCGATTATGTCCCGCCCACGGACGCTCAGCGTCTCTGGGATGAATGGAGGAGTGGGCTGGCCCGGACTCCGAGCGTCTGCGTGATGATTGGAGGGTCTGTCGAAAGACTGCATCTCCTTTTGATTGACAGCGATTTTGTACTATAAAAGTCACTGACACTGAAGCTATTCGAGCTCAGTCCCATCGCGGAAGTGTAGTCGAAAGACAAACTGCTGCAACCTATTTCTTGGTATTTGCTTGGTGAAATTGCTAGCCAATTTTCATCATACATTTCACCCAGATTCCTTGTTTCAGTTCAACCTAATTCCCATATTTCGAGTTTAATATCTTTTTTTAGATCGTTTGTTCATTCATTCATTCATACATACAGTAGGCTAGAAAATTTTCTTGAAAAGGAATGTTGGGCAGAATTTAGGTATAAATAAATGGTAAATTTTTATGATGTTGGCCAAAAATGAGCTTCCCCTCTTTGAAAGACCAGCAGCCGCCACTGTAAGTATGCATACATGCATGCATAATTATAATTATATTATTTTCCTTTTTGAAATATTTAAATATTTGTATGTGCATATATATATATAAATAATATATTTAATGATATTATACATTTCTTTAATATTAGTTTATGTAGTACGCATTTAAAATTTTAAAAGGTTTTATTTCTTAAATATAGAAGTCCAAAAGCATGACTTCACCTGTTGTCCAGATTCATTGCAGTAATTTCACATAAAGTCCAGTGCAAGGCACCGTTCATCTGTTTTAAAAACAGACCCAGAGCTTGCTTGTGCAACTAAAACAAGAGCAGCAACATAATACAGAATTATTCGCTCACATTCTTGCTCAGGCATGTCAGGACCCAAAGGTTCAATTAAACCTGCTAGAAGAAAAACAACACTGCTCTTTTCCATCGCCTGTGATCTAGTTATTATCTGGGCTTTCCTTGAAAGATGGACCTAATTATGTGATCCCTCGGGACACCACATCAGCTTCAACATGCTCTGAGCTGATAACAGTCGATTCAACTGGTGGATGAATGAAAAAGATTGATTGAGCTTCGGTTCTTCGTACTGTGGAGAAAACACGTGACCTTTTCCGGGAATTCTGATGCAATTAAGATCTATAAAAAAACAGCCTTTAATTAGACTTTATGAATCATTTCAATTCATGTCATGATATCACAAACATGCTTTTGCAAGAATTTTGTAATGTGTTCTTGGGCCTTTATTTCTCAGATGTGAGTGAAGCAAGCGTGGGAATTTTGAGTGGAAAACTCTGCCAATGAATCTGCATTTCATCAGGTGCAGGGAGTCCATGAAGTGTCCAGATGAAGAGAGCAACTCCTGACAGACTCATGGCGTAATAATGAGAAGTGAATTATCTTCTCCCAACACACAGCTGTGCTTCATGTGGTCCTGTCTACCGGATCCATCTCTTTATCATGAGACTCGTTCGCAAACAGAAGCTTGCAGTGACGCCAAACCAGATTGTTTGCGTAGGAAGCAGCAGATTGTTTCACTAAATCTCCAGATTTTACTTAATGAGATAAACTGGCACCATTTTCCAAACAATTCTGCGCCGGCCCCAGCTGTCAGATTTCAGCTCCAAGCGGGCTTTCACGAGCACAGTTGTGGTTATGTGATGGAGAAAAGCTGCTGAAACTTATCGAAGCCTACAGGGGAGTCGTTAAATTCAGGTTTGAAGGTGAAGTCTGTCATTTCTGCACTATTAAAGCCACTAAACAGAATTACAAAAACAATGGATTGAACAGGTTTCCTGAACACTTGCTCTGTCTGTCATTGGTCATCCAAACAGATAGCCTCAACTATCTCACACTATTGATTGAGCCCAAGTCGACAGAAAAACACCTTTAAAGTACCAGTTCATATGCTAATGCACTACATGTAAGTCCTCTTTAAAATAATGAACTTTGTGTAATGAACAGAAATTACTGTAGATTATTATTTACTTTAAATCTCTGCATAAAGTTGTGAAATCTCATTTTAAAATAGATATTAAAATATGTAATATTACCAATGTTTTTAATTTAGTTAACTAATAAAAAAAAAATTATAATTCCCAATGTAATATTTTTGTCCCATTTGACTAAAATACTATACTTTGCATAAATGAAGTAAATAAGAGTAAAAACTGAAATCAGTTGTTTTTTCAGTGAATTTAGGTTTCACATCAGTATGAAAAAAAAAAAAAATTTAACATTGTTAAATGTAATGCTAAATACATTCTTAATGTTTTAATTAACTTTAAGTAACAATGATGGCAAATAAGAGCTAAATATAAAAATAGGGAAAATGAGGTAGCACAATAAAATACCCAACTATACGTTTAAAACATCTCTAATATGCTACCAAACTTAATTTCTTGTCTTTTTATATGTCAGTTCGGCAATGTGTAATAGAGATTGACATGAAAGAGCTCAGTGATTTAATAAATAATAACTGAAAGGGACAGCACACAGAGAAATTAAAACGGTGTCATCATTTATTCACCTTCATGTCCTTCCAAACCTGTATGACTTGCTTTATTCTGCGATGACAACAATATTTTGAAGAACAACATTGGCCCCTACTGAATTTCACTGTATGAACAAAAAACACTGAGGTGCTCTCTACCACAGAAGAAAGCCGCTCATGCAGGTTTGGGATACAATGGTAACTGATGACAGAAATATCATTTTCTAGTTGAATTAACCCTTTAACCTTCAGTCTGTTTTTCATGCAAAGCTATCATATTGCTTTAGAAGTCTTGAAATATGGGGCGGGGGTTCAATAAGTAGATTCCTTAAAAACAATTGATTAATATAAGGGGAGTAAACATTGACTGGACTTTAATTTACTACATTTAATTAAAGACAAATATTTGTAAAGCGCTTGTCAGCCTTATTTAAGTATCACTGAGATACTATAATTCTTATTATTTTGTTTTAAGGTTTTAGTCATTATGTTTTGTAATTTTTATCAGTTTTTTGATATGTTGATATGATTGTATTAATTTTATTTCATATTTAGTTATTTTAGTACTTTAAGTTATATTAAAAAAGAGAAGTGTTGCCTTGGCAACTAGCTGAAAAAAACTTTAGTTTGAAACGAAGTCTTTATATTTGACTATTTCAGGTACGATTGATTACCTCATTTGTAGTTTACTTGGATAAAGGCATTTGCTAAATGAATCAATGTAAATGTAGGCTTTATTGGTTTTAGCTTATCTTCTTCCTAAGTTTTAAGTAACATGCAATAGTAAAACCGTAGTGGAAGTTTCTGAGAGAGCTCACATGTATTATTTATTTTCATATGCAAAGATGTTAGCCAATCATATCAGGGGGCGTTTCCATTGAAGTCTCACAGCAGTCACGCCCCTTCCAACAAAGCGTTCAAATCAAAGGGATAAAATCTGGGTAGAAAAATTTCCTTTTAACTTCTAAATTATGACAATTTTGATGTAAAAGTAATTGTAACATTATAAGTGCACCTCAAGAAACATTATCAAATATAAAAAAATGCAGTTCATGACCCCCTTTAAAAACACTACAAGTGATCTCTAGCTACGCTGTATAAATATCAGTGTCTGTCTCGGGCCACGTCTCGGAAATCGACGGAAATCCTGCATTGCGCTTCATCAAGTTGACTTTCATCAGCAGGAGGGAACTTCAATGCATGAGGTTAAAGTGCCCTACTGCCTGAAATAATCAGTTATGGAGAGTGGACAAAGGGTGAGGCCCAGAAAAATTCCAATCATATGCTTTCAGAGATTACTGCCTCAGTCACGCAGCATATGCATGCTCAAACCTGATCCATAATCCTGAGTCTGCTGAAAACAACTCCATCCTGTCTTAGTTTACAGAGCTTTCTTAAGTCACAATCATTGTTTGGCCAGTGGAAACTTTTATTCAGCATGCTCCATTGAAGCGGCGCGTTAGAAAGGCAGGGAAGAGCCACTGACCCTCAGATCACGGTTTTACTTTGATTCTGCAGTTTCCCTCACACTCACCCCGGCCACGAGATATATTATTTCCCTTTTTAATTTCTTTCCAGCACCCAGACCTCGTCATAAAAACAGAGGGAATGCTAAAAAGGCTCACTGCTGACAGCTTCTCCCTGCAGATCTGCTGAAAAGGTGTGATGACCATGAATGAAAGCATTATGAGGTCTACGCTTGCAAAATGAAGGCTGCTGGAAAGACACACACCAGTGAAGTCTCGTTAATATCTCAATTGTTTCTCCTAAATGTGATTAAACACAGAGCACATTTTGTTGCAGGACCCCAATTTGATAATGTACATTGCATTCGCATTTATGCATTTGATTTTTGTTCAAAGCGACTTGCACTGCACAAGATTACTGCAGGTTTTATTTAGGCCAATTTAAGAGTTTAAGACCTGTTTAAGGCTAAGCTGAATTAACTGAATGGATTACAATACATCAATATGGATTCTACATGTAACGTCTGTATTAGCAATGCTTCAAAGTTTTGGAAATACAACTTTCAACAGATCTACATTACTTTCAATTCATTTACAGAATGTTTTTTTCAGAAAACAAGACTTCATATCTTTTCATCTCAACTAATTGTATCTTGATTTAAGGATGCTTAAATGTTGTTTTTGTAACAAAAAAATACTGAAGATATTTATTTATTATTGTCTTATTTTATTTTATTGTTTTTATTATTACATGTTGTATTATTTATTTATTTTGCAGTGCATGCAACATTTAACGCCATGACTATGAATTTGAAACTTTGTTTCTGATTTAACAGCTTTTTAAAGGCCTTCATGTGTGGAAGGGTTAATGAAACCCTGATTATATTCAAGGTTAGCTTTTTATAATTCATGAATGCCTGGGACATCGAGTAAAGCGTGGCTGGAGAGTGATGCAAAGGAAGTTCGATGGAAGAGGGTTGTTTGACGGGCATATTCCCTGTGGACAGACAAAACAGATCCAGAGCCACTGTTGGTAATATGGTAAGAGAGGTCGCTTACAGTAAACAAGCTGTTTAGAGAAGGTCTGGAAAGGCCATTACTCCCAAAGCATTGTGGGATGGGAAGATAGAAGAAGAAAGATGAGATCGGGGGAAAGGAGAGGGAAGAAAATAACACAGTGAAACACTTCCCTTACTGTATGCCCTATTATTTCAAGCAAAACTAACGGTTTTCTCTAGAACACAGACTGACACCACGTCTACACCGTTTAAACTAAATCGCTCACGTTATAATTAAGCCGTCCACAATGGAAACGGCGCGGGTGATGAACTGGTTGAACCTGGTAGAACTGTCTATTTGAATAGAATTTGATTAGTTTGGTCATTTGAGTTCTGATTCTATTGCGGTTATGTAAAATGTTACAGTAAGACAGAAAATCGTATAATTTCCATGCGCAATATTATATTATATATTGTACTTTTAATTATTAATTGAATTCACTATGTATTAAAATAACTACTAACCACTGCATCAAAATCAGCTAGTGGTTTGTGAAATAAAATAAATCATAATATAACTAAGCAAATAATCATGCATAGTAAGCAAATAAGTAAATATAAATAAAATAAAACATCTTACAAGGCAAAAAAAATAAAATCATTAATAAAAACAAATAAGTAAAAAATGTAAATAAAATATAAAAATAATGTACAGTAAAATAAAATAACTAAAATAAATTAATTTTTATGAAAATAATAATGCCACTAAGCAAATAATCATGCTTGGCAAGTAAATACAATATGCAAATATTTTAAATTAAAAAAAAATGTGAAATCATCTTATTGCAAATAATACTGCAAATAAGTAAACAATCATGCATAGTAAAAAAGTAAAATAAAAAAACATTATATACTATATATATTTTCTTCTTATAAATACAAATAAAAATGTAATGGACAAATGAAATTAGGCTTATCAAAATAAAAAGATCACCATCAAACGGAAGGTGAAAATGCTTTCCATTATCTTTGGAGCCCACTTGATGTCCAATATAAAATCTGAGTCCTGAATCAAAGTTAATTGAGATCCAACTGATTTCAGGAACATTTTAAACATACCATTGCCATAATGGATGTGTGATAAACGATACCACCGCTCGACAACGGTAAGTGAATTTTTTTTTTTAAACCGTATACATAAAAAAACGCATCTCACCAGGAAGCCAATGAGACGTAGACAGAAAGGAAAGGTTATGGTGTTTAATGGAAGCGTACCACATTTACGGTCCGCAGCAGCTCTCCCATGACGAGCGCGAGGGGGAGACGTGCTGCAATGGAGACTAAATGTTCAAGTTGGGATTCAGGACTCGATGGGTGATCCACAAACGACCCCATCCTCTACAGGTCACGCAGAGGGTCAATGTACTGCCTGATGAACTCTCACTCTACCATTTCACCCACGCGTCTCTCCGGGTTCACACATGTCCCGACCTCGACGTTCCCACCGCAGAACCGAGATACAGAACAGTCAAGGCCAACCAAACATCTTCTCTACAGAGACCGGTCAAAACATCTGCCAAGCATTTAGATAAGCAACACCGAGGGGAAATGGTTCCGATCACAGCCTCGCAGGAATATTTTGTACCATTAACGAGATAAGTAGACTGGAA
>QVTF01023745.1:0-49463 GCA_003573665.1 Oxygymnocypris stewartii
CGTGCGTATGTCCGCGCGCTTGCGTTTCCGTAAGAAAAAGGCGAGATGAAGCGCGCGCCATGTCAACATTCGTCCCTATGAAAAGCGCGCTGATAAGGAGTAAGTGTCTCCCTTCCGAGTCGATTCTTATGGTTTGTAGCTGTTTTCTAGGCAGGGCAAGTGTGCAATCTGAAAGGTGGATGCGCGGATCTTCCTTATTGAGTCAATAAAGAATAAGCGACAAGGAAGGGAATATCATCATTTAGCTTCATTTCCGCAAAAATACATCAAGAGCTGATTCATCAGTCGCTCAATTCTCTAAAATAGCTTAATTTTGTACATTCAATGATTTTAAGTCATGTAATGCGAGGCTGTGGAGCTGTAGGACTTCATACACTGGTCATTGCATAACTGGGTAGGGATCTTAAGAAACGGTGATGGACACTCGGCCTGTTATCTTGACGAATGCACATATTATTTGTATTGTTTAATCATATTACTAGTCTGAACATCAGATAGTGTTTTGTGTGTTCAGGAGGGCCTCTGTCTGCAGTCAGTGCAGCAGCAGCAGCACAGGAAATGAAGCATCACAGATTACAGCTCGCCCCTGCTCACAGCATGAGCCACAATAATAGAGTTGATACTGGGTCTGTGTGTGATTCATAAACCCAGCCCAGAAAAAGGTCATCCTGTCAGTCATTAGAAACTGTAACCATAGCAACAGGTTGCAGCATGTTAATTTCACATTGACTTGATTGCTCTAGACCGCATGAATTATTATTTAGTCATTTAGCAGACGCTTTTATCCAAAGCGAGTGCTATTACAAGTCCTGGTTAGCCTAACGCACACGTAGGTAGGATTTTTTTTTTTTTAAACTAGTATGTAAAATATAGAAAATTTACACTTAGTGTTAGTTTTACAAGAAAAGCTAGCAGTTAAATAAATATGCAATTGATAGAGGGTCAAATGTTTGTCTTTTTTTAAATAAAAAGAAGACAGATTAGATAAAATATAATTAGAATACAGAGTGCTAGAGTTAGAGGGTCAAATAAAGATGGAAGAGATGTGTTTTTAGCCGTTTCTTGAAGATGAGTAAGGATTCAGCTGCTCGGATTGAGTTAGGCAGGTCATTCCACCAGATGGGAACAGTAAATGAAAAAGTCTGTGAAAGGGATTTTGTGCCTCTTTGGGATGGTACAGTAATGCGTCATTCACTTGCAGAACACAATCTTCTAGAGGGCATATAAATCTAAAGTAATGAATTTAGGTAAAGGGGTGCAGAGCCAGAGGTGGTTCTGTAGGCAAACATTAATGCCTTGAATTTAATGCGAGCAGCTATTGGTAGCCAGTGCAAATTGATGAACAGAGGTGTGACGTGCGTTCTTTTCGGCTCATTAAAGATTAATATTGCAGCAGTGTTATATATAGTTTTGTGTCCAACTGTCTTATATCAAAAATGCATTAAATTAAAATAATAATTTGAATAACAATTTTTAATCAAAAAAATTATTTAAATCAAATGTACTTATATTGTTTTTTAATGCGAAAAAAAGTTAAACTAAAATATATATTGTAAAAGAAGAGATACTTCAATTGCTTTTTTTCCCCATCTTTTATTTTTTGGTCTAGTTTGTGTTGAAGTAAATCTTAGATTTAAACCAAACTACTGGCAGCAGTTGTATCAAAGTGATCTACATTTGGCCACTGTGAAATATGATCAAGCACTTTAAAGTTACCTTTGGAAATAATTCTCAATCAAAAAGGAAGTTAGTGAGTAGTATTACAGGAAGTTAAAGAGAGCACACATTACACACACACTCATACAAATGCAGTTTCAGTGTTAACAGATCTTATGATCTGTCCATCCATCCATATTTACTCATGGAAGCACATCTCCTCAGTCCTCAGACATTGGCTCATGCAGAAGCTGGCATGATGGTCACACAGGAAACTCACCTCTGTGGCTCATAATTTGAGTTGATGAGTGTCAGTGGATTTATTTGAGAGGATGTCAGTGAGGAGACAGTCTGTCCACCATCATTCTGATGAACTGTGACTGCAGCTTCACACTGCCTCCCTCTAAACCGCTCTCCATAGTAACAGAGAGGTTTTAATAGAAATATAAAAAGGAAAGCATGCATTATGACGTTGTTTCTGTGATGTGTCATGTGTGGGTGCATCCTGTCTGCTCTATTTGTGTCAATGCGTCAAAATACAATCATGCATCTTATGAAAGGGGAGGGATGTGAGTGCTTTAACCTTCAAAAAGTTGAGCTATTTATACATTTATGTACTTATGTGTGGATTATTTGGGTGATTAAATAAGTCATAAAAAATGAACTAAGTAATTACAATCAGGTGAGCATTAGGCAATACATCAGGCAGTTTAATTCTAAATGATAATGAAGATAAACGTCTTTTTTATTAATCAGACTAAACATACTTTCAGTATTTTGCTAATTATTTGAAATGGGTAAATTGTAATTGATGAGTTGAACAAAGTATTTTATAGCACAACGATGACAGTCAATGTTAAAAGCAGAATAGATGAAGCAAAGAAGAATCAGGCTTAAATAATCCAGAAGAAGGATTCACAGCTTGTTAATCACACATGAGTAGATGAGGTCAGATACTGCTAAAGCCCTCACTGACATTCAGAGCCTGAGAAATAGCGGTTTTCTGCTGGGACACGGTGTGAGTGTGACACTATGAATGATTTGTGTGAATGTCAAACACTCTGCGGTAAACCCTGTATATCAATACGCAAGAAAGATTTCACACATTGTCTTACAATGAAGTTATATCATCATCATCATCATCATGACAGATTATAAAAACAGCTAAATGCATGTGTGATATTTTGGTTGTTGGTTTTTATGCAGGTGAGATGAGGCTGAGCAGAGTTATGTCTTATGTCCCAGCTGTTAGGATGAGGATATTGAGCAATTTAATATAAACAAAAACGCAAAGAAGGAATGTTAAACATGTTTCTGCCCTCTCTATTGTAAAACCTCACCTACAAAGATATGTTGTACCACAGCGATGCGTATCGTACAAAGATACCAGCCCAGAGGAAAGTTTGATTGCTCAGATGTTGCTTTTTATCCCTCAGGACTTCTCAGTTGTAGTTCTTTGAAGTAAAGTTTTTTTTAGATGTGTCTCCTCTGATATACTGTAGTAGAAGAGATCTATAAAACTGATGTGGACAGCATAGTTTGTGGATGAATTTGATAAGACTGTTTATACTGAGATCACTTCTTTTGATTTCAGGTTTTGGTATCTTGGGGCAAATTGGAGCACAATTTGAGATATTATTGTTTTGCATGCTTTTATTTCCACACGGTTGGATTATTGTAATGCTCTTTATCTAGGCATAAGTGAATCATTGGTTGCTCGTCTTCAGTATGTCCAGAACGCTGCTGCAAGAATTTTGACAAACACCAAAAAACGAGATCATATAACGCTTGTATTGATATCCATTCATTGAATGCCTGTAAAATACAGAGTACAATACAAGGTGTTAATGTGTGTCTATAAAGCATTGCACAATCAGGCTCCTGAATATATAAAAGACATGTTAATCCCTTACCAGTCCCAACGTCATCTACGTTCCTCTCAAAACATGCTCCTAACGTCCCGTGTAGTGGAGACCGCGCTTTCTCTGTTGCGGCTCCTGCACTCTGGAATGTGTTACCGTTATACATAAAATCAGCGTCAAGCATTGACATGTTTTATTTTATCAAGCTTTTGGCATTTAATTGGGTTGGAGAATTGTGAAGGATTGGCTTTTTGTCATGTCTTATTATGATTTTATGTTTGTATGAATTTTAGGATTCTTATTAATTATGGACAGCACTTTGGTCCATTCTAATGGTTTTGAAAGTGCTCTATAAATAAAAGTTGAGTTGAGTTGAGTTATTGATATCCCTAAACAACTGTAAAGGAGTGTCACTGCATAAAAAATAAAGAAGTAAAACTAAATAATTTTTAAGGCCTGTTCACATCAAGAAAGTTAGCTCTATTATCATTCACACTAACACATAATATTCTTAAAAAAATTAAATAATGTTTTTGTCATGTGTTGCTTTAAATGCTCTAGCGCTTTAAATTTGGGTGAATTCTGATTGGCTGTCAATGTTTTATCATTCATACACCTGAAAGTGATTACAAAACTATAATTTCTCTGTGTCATTATCATTATTTCGGTGATCTCAACTTCACTATTCTTATAGAATTCAAAGGATTATTCAAACTTTTGAGTTATCGTTATAATTATTGTCTTAAAATGATGTTTCTCTCTTTCTCTCAGGCTGCCTGTTTGAGAAGGGTCTGTGTCTGAACTATGAAGTCTGTCTCAATGGTGAGTCACACACTTGCAGTCTCTTTAGGGGTTTGATCAAGCACTTGGTTTTTATTTTCTAAATTCTGAATCTAAATTCAGCAGCTGTCATCATGAATACAGTGCAATTTAACTCTTTGGCTATGTCACAACAAAGACTCTATCAAACACACCAACACCCACACACATGCAGTTTAATATCATATTTGTGTTGCTTAGCAACCATTCCGAACTCTCCTCCAGAAAGGTTGAAAGTCAATCTTTTTGTTGGTACAATATGTTCCCACATTCCGTCAATGAGAGGGTAATATGAATGAAATCATTCACATGTAGGTCAGGTGATATCAGTCAATCAGACTTAACCTATACTTTCTTACTCGTGTGTGTTATTTTTTATTTCGTTCAGCTCTACTGAGTGAACAGAACAGCACAGAACGTGTGCCCTGACAGAAAACCCTGGTTTTCTTCAGCTCCCTATTGTTCAGTTATTAAAAAAATTAAATATTCTGGTTTTGTGTTCATTATTTAAATTTTGACCGATGAGATGAAAACATATTTCAAGAATTTGAGAATTAAAATGACCAATATAACTGGGAGTAATTTTAATAATAAAACCCAATAATTTTATACACAAAAGCCATAAATGATCACAATATAATTATTTTCTAAAATGTAATGACATTTTTATATTATAATATAAGTTGAATTATATTATTATAATATATAAAATAGAACTAGTCTGGCATCAATGCAAAAACAGTTTCACAGTATATTAAAAACAAAAGATCAGTAAATCTAATATAAAAAATGATAGTTTAGACTCATAGCTGATGCACACACATAATCACACATCAGGTTTATGAATAATTATTTAATGAATTTTTTTTTTCATTAATAGTTTTAATCAATAATTCTTGCACCAAGAATAGTATTTAATTTCTTCTCTTTCTCTAACCCTTAGAAATAAAGACTTTATTCCTGATGTAATATTAAGAATTATATATGGAAATTACTTATGTTATTATTTGCATGATTTGACTCTCTGCTTGTCACGACATATAGGATAATTTGCTGTGCTCCAATTACATACCGAATAATAACACAGAGAGATGTTTCCCCTCGTATGAGTATAAAATAGAGATGCAAATGTAATTTTCTGCGCGTACACACACACGGTGTGACCTTACTATCAGGCAGGTGATGGCGACTCCAGCTGGTCCTGTCTCAGTTGCCCCTAGTGACCGTTTCTAATAAGGCCGAGACTCTTAATGGATCTAAAAATACACACACACACAGCATGAAGTATTCTTGTGCACATAATTGTCATCCTGAAGTGGCTGTTGATTTGTTTTTCTCTGTAGATGGCATGTTCGGGCGCCGCTGTGAGGCTGCTCCACTAACACACGTCTACACGTATGATGTCACAGCAGCAACAGTAGAGAGATTCCGCACGCTGCTTCAGAAACTGGCACACAGAGGTAGGGTGCATTAATGTTACCATAGCAGTCTGGCAACACATCACTGTCACCATAGTTATAATGGCTACTCCTAGTGCTCATTCACCTTAGCATTCAAGGATCAAATCAGAGTGTGCGTGTGTGTGTGTGCGTGCGTGTGTGTGTGTGTGTGTGCGTGCGTGCGTGCGTGCGTGCGTGCGTGTGTGTGCGCGTGTGACAATTCATGTAAGACGAGTCAAAATCTTCTGCTTTCATTCTGTCCCTGCAGGGTTGTCTTGGGAAGATGACGTCACGCAACAAGTTTTATCGAATGAGTTCTCAAAACTACGCAAAGTTTCCCTACCATTACCAGAGCCAAGGTAAAACACACTGACATTTGCCAGTTAGTTTCCCCCCTTATAGCCGTAGGAAGGAAACATCACAAATGAGAAATCATTTGCATAAACCACACCCAAACCAGCTCCATATAAGGGCTTTCCACACAATTGAAAACAAAGGTATGACGCTGTTTAAAGGTCCAATGAAATCAAAATGTTGGGGGTTTTTGGGTGTTAGTATCAGTATGTTAGTCTTAAGGTTATCTGTATGCCAGTGTGCTCCAAAATAGTGACAAAATTCTAATTTTGAAGATATAAGCACTAAAAGCTTGCAGTTCGTCACTTCCGCCAAAAAGGCTCAATGATTTGTTTGACGTCACATCATACTTAATATTCTCATCAAACTTTCTGTCCAATCAAATGCTCTCTAGAATACAAAGCGCCCGCCCCGTACACAATAAATAGACGCTGAAACCGCGGCTGAAATAGGTCACTTGTTCACAGAATTACTCTTTTCTGTACGGTTAATGGCACGTAGTGCACTATATAGGGGACAGGGAACGATTCAGACAGTATACTATTGCTTTCCATTGAGGAACAAAAGAAGTCTTATTTCGGGCTGTGTCACGCTAACCACCACACTGCACACACACACACACACTCTGCTCTGGTCCAGAGACACGATAGCATGGAGCGGATCACATGCGCGAGTCGGCACAGACCACAAAACTTATCAGACCTATTTGAATTCTCCACAGAATCAAATCATTGATGAATAATGATTTGCTTGTGAAAATGTTTGTTGGCAGATTTCAAGCACGGTTAGTGAATGAGATCAAATGTTTTGTTAAAGGTTACGAGGGGGAACATAGATTTAAAAAAAAGTTTTATAATAATTTATAATGAACTCTGCAGTATTCCATTAAAAATAAGAATTGTCAATTTAGATTTAATGGCGATGTTAATATCTTAAAATAAATAAAATGGAGACTTTTGCGTAAGTCTTCAATTTTTTCCTGCAAAAAAATAATTTGTCTCTAACAGATAATGCAAGTTATCTCTGATTATTACCTGTGATTCCCCTGCCATATGATTCTTACATTCATGGCTTATGTCTTGATATGCTGACAGGCCGCAGGGTTATGGGACTGTCTGTTGGGGACAGGAGAATGAATCATCCGAGGCTGAGGTTAGGAAGACCCTGAAATACCTGCAGCACCTGGGACTTCTACCAAAAACATCACACAAGGTGAGTAAGCTGTGTATGTCCTAGGGCTGTGCTTTTGGTTTAGCATTAGGTCACAGATTTACATTGGGCATCAAATGGTGACTGAAAAAGGTAGTAGAATTGTTTAGAATTGTTTTAAATAAAAGTGAAATCTTGTCTTTAGGCCTAACAATATGCTAAATTACATTTACATTTACATACAATTATTAACATGACAGGCTGACTTAAAAAATGTATTAGATTTTCTAAATGCATAAACACAGCAAGTGCGATTTACCAGTATATATGTTTTTTAAGCTTTTTATAGTAGCTGATAATCGTTAAATGTGTATGTTTATACTGTGTAGGGGGGCGGAGCTTCAGTATTATCACTCCGTAGAACCACGGCCTGAAAGTGACTCCTCCCCTCCTCAGTACATTCCAGAGGTGCCCTATCAGTCACAGTCTTACCTTGACCTCAGCCGATACCAGAGCGATGCGGCACAAGTTCCCCAGCAGGAAGAGGGGTCAACCCGCTCACAGCTGCTCTTCAGAAGTATATTTCCAAGAACAAACCGCCTCAAGCTGATCTGGGGGACAGATCCAGAGCGGACGCGACTCTACTTAAAAGATGGATCAACAAAGTCTTCCACCAGTGACTCTCCCGTGGATGGTATCATGTTATTTTCTTTTCCTTCTTGCACCTGCTCATCTTATCTGTCATCATTACTTGTGTTATCTGAAACCTGTATGGCTTTCTTTTTTCTGTGAAAAGCAGAATACAAATGTAGTCTGAGTTTGTCAAGCTCTATAAAGGACAATAAGGTAGAGCAAGGGAGTACCATAGAAAAAGTCCAAAACTAGATTATTAAAAGCCCAAATGATAGCGTTGTGTGAAGAACAGGCCAACATTCAATGGTTCAGTACGTAATTTCAAATTAATTTATTAGAAAAAAAATACTCCTATCCCAGTTTAATTTGAAGAGACTGGGGTTGTTTCACTAGTGACACTAAGTAGTCCTATTGCATGATGTTGCCTCGTGAAAATGCAGTGAGTCATTTTAAAATATTTTTTGGCATGTGGAGCAAATAATATAAAAAAATATAAAAATCAAAAATCAGAATGCTTGGCGACTGACCCTCAGAAAAGCATTTTTATATTCACCAATAATTAGATAACCTCCAGATCTTAATGTGAAATAATATTCACTTTTTCCACAGAATCCTCCATCTGGAAAGTTCTGCGGAACGTGGGAAGGGACAGTGTGGATGTGAAGAGTCTGAAGGCAGCAGACCTGGAGGAGCTTGTTGTTCTTATCACAGAAGCTCTGCAGGTGGTGGACAAGCAGGCAGGTCAAGGAGAAACACCCAGAGACCTGGAGACACAGCAGAGTCCTGAGGACGAGGCAGAAGACATGCAATATGAGGACCAGCATCCTGAGAGTTATGTAATGGATCAAGCCCCTGAAGACAGTGCTCAGAATCAGAGGGAAGAGAATGAGGAAAGTTCATCTGTTACTCAAAAGACAGTCCAAACCATTCCATCTGTGACAGGTAACATCTTCTGAAGCAAAGCCGTTCAATCATACATAGACAAGCATTAATAATGATCATGATGTTTCTCTTTCAGAGGGACAGATAGTAGTGGAGGAGAAGAGAACTATGGACAACAAGGTAGTGCTAGTGTTGGTTGTGTTAGGTCAGAAATATACTTTATGCCAGTACACAAATACAAACAGTTTCGTCCCACTGGGTTAAATCTCTAAACCTAAAACCTATAAAGAAATATTTATTCAATTTAGTGAGAAAGTAAGACAATGAACCTAGAAAGACCCAAGTAATGACTTGGAAAAGTAAAAACGAATTAATAAAAACATATAAAAATGGACTTTGGCATATATATGCTACGAACATGTTTGGCGTGCATATAAAACGCAGTTTTCGCGTGCATATGATAGCAAATTTGTTTGCGTGCATATGATACGCAGTTTTTGCGTACATGATACGCATCTACCCCACAACCCTAATTCTACTCATCGCGTAGCATAACACACCAAAGTCCATTTTTGTGTATTATTACCACGAGTTTTCATTTTTATTTGGCGTACGCACTTTCATGAGATCGGGTTGATTACAGTGTTTCCCACAGGATTGTGTGAGACTTGTGGCAACAGGTTACGTCACATAATCATTTTCATATTTATGACGTCATTGCGTCAAGTCAGACAAGTTTTTTTGGCACTTCAGATCTGTTCTACTCTCTGAACTGTCACATACTGTAATACAACTGAATGCCCAATATAGCTGTTCACATTTACATTTTCTGTTGTCATAGCCTCAAAACAAGTATAAATAGTGACTAAATTGTTTATATTAGTAAAATGAATCAGGATTATAAGGATGGCAAGTAAATAATAGAGGTTAAGCAAAAACCGATTGATCAGCTGTATGATATGGCAGTTAGGAGGAAAGATTTGGTTTAGTGGAGATACAACGCACCCTCTGAACTATGGCTTCGAATTGTTACCATCTGGACGCCTTTATAGGACACTAAAGGCAATAAAAGCAATATATAAACTAACCTTTGCACCATACGCAATAAGTCTTTTGAATAAAGGGTAGGATTACAGTGATTTTAGGAGGGATTAATGTATTAATTATTTATTTGATGTGTTATGTGAATTGTTTTGTCGTTGTGTAGGTTATGTAAGAGAGACCTAAGAACAATTTTCAGCCAAGACTGAACAATAAAATAACTAACTAAAAAACATTAATACTACGTTACCCAATAATCACTTTCACTATACTTCTTAAATCCTGATTTATAATCATGACATCGTCTGATAAAATCAACATATATCTACACTAAAAATATGCGGTGGTTTTGGCTATATTACTATTTTGTCTCATTCAGCGCACTGCCTGCGTCTGAGTAACGAACTATGAGCATATTAACAGATGAATTATGTTCACATTTAGAGTTCAAACACTCAGTAAGCGCCAGGTGCTTGAAAACGCTGTTTTGTAAATGATTTACTGACGAGTTTGCTGTGGTACGGTCAACTGAACATCTCATTTTTATTTATTCATTTTATTTTTTATTAAATCCAAAAGATATTTGGAAACATCAATGTGTTAAGAAAAATTCTATTGATTTCATTTGTTAACATGTTAACTTTGACAGCCATAAGAATATTTCATATATTTTGATATATATTTTTAATATTTATTTTTTCTCCCCAGTTTGAAAGCACCAGATCTAGATCATGATCTTGGTCAAGAGTCCAAGCTAGTTTAATGTTCCAAAAACCAGCTCGATTTAGTATGACTTTTCAGATTTTCTTGCTGAAGATTACCTTTGATTTCATTAAATTAAAAATGTATGATGGATTTACCTGTGTTTACTTCCTGTTTTAGCAGGATGTGGGCTTTTTAGGAAAGCTGCTGCAGTACCTGGATAAAGCCTCCAGCTCAGAAGCAGAGGTTGATAAGGGGCGGGGTGTGTCGGTGGAGACGGTTCGTAGCCGAACGACACACCGGGAGGTGGGGATGCAGAAAAAGGCCATCGAGAGAGTGGAGGAGGTGGAAGGCTGGGTCCAGGCAGCAGCGATAGCGCCCTCCTCTGCCCTGAAGGAAAACCCTGCACCACACCGCAAGAACATGAAAGTACAGGATCTTCAGCTGGATGTCCAGAGCAATGCTAAAATGACATCTACGGATACATTATAACGGACACAGAGTGAGATATTTACATGTGACATATACAACCATTCTCTCTCAGTTAAATTATTTTATTGGTCAGTTTCTCTACACAATATTGCTAAACATTAGATTAAAACATGAGCAACACTGTTAAAAATGTAAAGAATAGACAGTTTAGACATTGACGAGCATTGGGAAAAATTTCCACGCCAAGGCTACTTTTTTTTTAATCAGTAAAAACAGTATATGAAAAATATATATATTATTACAGTTTAAAATAATATTTGTATATATACTTTAAAATGGAATTTAGTCCTGTTATGGGAAAGCTGAATTTTCAGCATCATTTCTCCAGTCTTCAGTATTACATTATTCCTCAAAAAGGATTCTAATATGCTGATTTGCTGCTCAAGAAACATTTATTATCAATGTTGAAAATAGTTTATATTTTGTGGAACCCATGACACATTTGTTCTAGGATTATTTAATGTATAGCAAGTTCAAAAGAACATAATTTATTTGAAATATTGTTTGTAACATTATTAATGTACAATAATAATTTATTAATAATTTATTATTATTGTACATTAAAATAAATAAATGGTTTTGTATTTTACTCACTATTATAATCTGGTTGCATAATCTGATAAAGGAAAAATCTCTCTCTCTGGCTCAGAAATCTTCCCACTGATAAGGGTTTGTATCTGATGGAGTTGGTGGCTCGTAAAGCGAAGATTCAAATGACTGATTTCTCAGAGCTCTCGTGAGTCATCATTTATTATTTCTCAAATTACAATAACTTGCATTGTAGGTTTAGAATATAAAGAAGTTCTGACAGGTTCTAAGGTCTGAAAATTATTTAAAGGATGACTTAAGTTTTTACAAACACTGTTTATTGTATTCATAAGTTGTATGGTTAAAACACTAGAAGGTATATTTTATATTTTTTGGACACTGTCATGATTTCTCAAAATAATTTGCTGTTTTTTTTGTGCCATTTGTATAGTATTGTCACTCCAGCTGTGACATTTCAGGTCCGTCCAAATGCTCAGAACATCACTACAACGGATGTGGCTAATGTGGCAGGTTAGTTTAGTGAGAGTTAACTATGCACGTGATATACAAGATGAGTTCTTTCATGAATGTCTCTGATAAGTACTCTGATCTCCACTGATTCTGATTCTTCTCTTGTATCAGTCCATCGCAAGGATGAACTGGAGAAAGAAGCGAAAGTCAAGATTGTAGAGGCTGGAGTCACTGATGTAAGATTCTTTCCACTTTTTTAATTTCTTTGTCATTTTTCTCCAAGGGTTTGATATTCCCATTTTTAAGTTAATATTCAAATAAAGTACAATTCTGAAAAATAAAGTGCAATTCTGTTTTTTTAAATGTTTTAAATATACTGTATAAAAACTACTGGTTATCAAATCCATGTAAAAAAAAAATGTGTTTGATGCACCATTTAGAGTTCTTCAAATCAGCGCACTGGTGGAAACTTATATTGAGAAAAAGTTATTCAAGAAAATTGCAAAATGGAGCCCATAAGTCCTGCAAGAAAGCTGAAGAGTGTAAAATGGTTTATCTAACATCATGAGGTTTTGAGACACATGAAACATAAAATAAAGCTCCCTAAGTTCACAATAGCATCTGAGTCACCTTCAAAAGGATGCCTATGGAAGCTCTCCACAGGGTTCTGCTAGTGTCTGGGGAAAAAAGAACAAAACCAATAACAAATTTTTACTTTGACCACAAATTTAGCATCCATATATACACACAGTGCCTTGCGAAAGTATTCATACCCCTTCATTTTTTCCCCACTTTTTTAAGTTGCTGCCTTATGCTGAACTGCTTTAAAAATAAAATCCACATCAATCTACACAATCAATCTGAATCACTGAGTGTGTGTGTGTGTGTATATATATATATATATATATATATATATATATATATATATAAAATTGCACATGAAAGAAATATATTTCAACTTGTCTTTCTGTTTCTTTCTAGAGGAGCAAACTGAATCAGATTCCCACTAAGTACAGTCGCTCCGAGTCTCTGAAGTTTCTGATTCTGACTGTGATTTCCATCATCTGTATAACTGGAGTGTTGCTAGCATCTAGCGTGGTCTACTGTCTGCGCCATCGCTCTCATCACAAACTCAAAGAGAAGCTCACCAACCTTGGCTCTGACCCCGCAACTGATGCCACTGCTACCTACCAGGTACCAAAGGGTGTGTGTGTGTGTGTGTGTGTGTGTGTGTGTGTGTGTGTGTGTGTGTGTGTGTGTGTGTGTGTGTGTGTGTGTGCACGCGCATGTGTGTGCAGGGCTGTTTGTTTGAGATTATTTATTTGATTGATGTGAGATGTCCACCTCTTTCTCCCTAGGAACTGTGTAGACAGCGAATGGCAGTAAAGCCTCCTGTAGAGAAGCCAGACCCTATTCATTCTTCTCGTATAAATAGTGTGTCATCTCAGCTGAGTGAGGGCCCAATGCCAAGCCCCTCTGCACGCACTAGCACCTCCTCCTGGAGCGAAGAGCCCGCCCATTCCAACATGGACATCTCTACTGGTCATATGATCCTGGTATGTGCATAAACCAACACACGACAACACTGTAAAAGTTTGAAAACGCAACACAGATTCCTTTATTCGGTGACAGTAAAGCTTATATCTTCACTCACAAACATTAAAAACTTTTTTCACTGAATGTGTCATTATGTGTTGTCTTGTTAAACACCATAAAAGGATAAAAATAAGACAAACAATAAACCCTAAAATTAAGTAAAAAATTGTATTACAATGTAATTTAAAAAAAATGTGTATTTTTTTCAATGTATTATTGTTATTTCAGTTTCCATATTTGTAATAGTTATTAGAGCTAGAAATGACCAATGAAGTTAATTCATATTTTATGAAAATTAAAATGCACAGATATATTTGGTATTTAAAAAAAATAAATGTATTGTTATTGTTTATTAATGGTTTATGTCCTTTTTTTAAAGAAGTATCTGATCATTGCCAAGGCTGCATTTATTTAATTAAAAAACAGTGAAAGGATAAAATATTGTGTAATATAAAAACAATGTTGAATTACAACTTTTACAGTAGTGAAATAACCATTTTCTAGTTGTATATATTTTTTAATTAAATTGATTCCTGTGATGGCAAAGCTGCATTTTCAGCAGCCATTAAACCTTTCTGAAATAAATTAATTTCTTAAATAAATAAAAAAACATACTGGTCCCAAACTATTTAAAATTCCTTTAAGTTTCCATTTCATTGGGGCTATTAAATTATCTTTTACCACTGTATAATGGCACAAGACTCACGAAACCTCCTGTATGTTTCTTTATGCACACATGTAGGCATATATGGAGGACCACCTGAAAAATAAAAACCGTTTGGAGTCAGAGTGGGAGGCTCTCTGTGCGTACCAGGCCGAGCCCAATGCCACTACCATCGGCCAGAGAGACGGCAACGTCAAGAAAAACCGCGCAAGCACAGTCATAGCCTGTGAGTCACACACACAAACATATCCACTTTCAGGAGCTTTGTTTATTCATGTACTGTAACCATTAGTGTATTATTGAATTTCTGCGATGTAAATTAGTTTTTCAGAATTGAAAATATATATATGTTTTGTTTTTAGACAATCATTGCAGAATAACTCTGAAGGCGGAGAACAATCAAGGCAACTCGGACTACATCAATGCCAGCCCAATCGTGAGCCCAAACTACATATATTACTTCAGAAAAAAGCAACAAACTATTGCTCAGACAACACACTACACATAAAATGCAAACTGCGTCACAAACTAATAAACCATTAGGTGTAGGAAACCGTGACTTCAGTTTGCTGCAGTGTGACTGCATCTGTAGAAAACACTTAGAGTAAATTACTTTGATGGAAGGCATTGATTAACTGTCTGTGGACCATTTAACGCAAAAAACTGAGACCTGCTTTATCACCACTATGCCCTTGAGGAAGACACTTAACGGCTGGTTACTGAGCACTATTTGCTGTTGTCACAGTTTGTTATTTTACAGAAAAGTTGGCCATCAACCTATCACACAGAACCAAGCAATATTGAAAATTGGTCTGTGCGAATTGTGTGCAGTACGGATTTTATAGCAACGCTTTAGCTGATTTGTATGCAAATAAACCGCACTATTAATGGGCGCTATTTATTCTTTGTGTTTTGAATGCTCATTCTCATGTGTTTATTATTTCAACTACATGCAATGCAGAAGTGTTTAATTGTGTTGTATGCTCTTAGATGGATCATGACCCTCGTAATCCTGCATACATCGCCACTCAGGGCCCGCTGCCCTCCACCGTGGCTGACTTCTGGCAGGTAAACTGCATTATAAGTTTGTAAGCTTACATCAATGGTTTGCGTAGACTTATAGATCGTGTCAGAGAGTGTGTCTGAGAGAGTCTGTGTGTGTGCCTTGCAGATGGTCAGGAAGAGTGTGTTCGGTATGTGTCTGTGTAGTGTGTGTGCGCACGTGCAGATGGTCATGCAGTGTGTATAATGTCGTGTGTGTTCTCTTGCAGATGGTCTGGGAGAGCGGGTGTGTGGTGATTGTCATGTTGACTCCTCTCACTGAGAACGGTGTGAAGCAGTGTTATCACTACTGGCCCGATGAAGGCTCCAACCTCTACCACATTTATGAGGTACCATAATAATACCCTCTTTGCAGAGTGAGGATGACTGTGACACTTTGTTCTGCTGAAGAATTACCTTCGACAAAGTGTTTTCTGTCATATTTGATCATGGTAAAGCAATTCCATTCAGTTTTAACTACGTCTGAGCTTTAAAACTCCACACTGAATAAAAACAATATTTTATTTATCGTAAATCTGTATAAGTCACGTGACATTTGCAGCTTATTTATGACAATCAGCTGGGCACAGCAATGGCAGTGAATACAAAATCACATGAAAATAGATTGAATTATATCCAATCAGGTGCCAGAAAACATATTTATTGATCTCCAGTTAGCTCGACCCCTACCAAATTCAATATTTGTGGACATTTATAAATGTTTATTCCACAGTCCATCTCAATATACTGGCACTATAAAAAGTGATGGATTGTGGACTGGCTAAAAATGTCTTTAGAAATGTTTTCTGGGACTTTGAATGGATCAAATCCAGCTTCTTCTTTTTTTGGTATCTCTGATTATGTGCTTATGTATTGGCTGCTATTGCTTTGCCCTGCTAATGATCATAAATACGGCAAATTACACATTAAAAAAATAATTTGACTTGAATAGATAAATATATAAAGTAAAGAATATATTAAAGGAATCAATAAGTAAAACATGCAAATACAATTATTGCATTAATTATAGATAGAAAAAGCTAAATGATAATGTTTAGGGTTGTTGTCTTAAATGCAAAGCCACTGATAATCTCACTAACTTTTACAGTTCTTGTCAAGGGATTGTTTTGGGATTTTTTGGCCATATATGCACAGTCTGTGTTCTTTATAGAGGCTTAATATTTTCTATTGCTTGCTTTTTCAGGTTATTAAGAATTTCAAATACAACATGTTATTCATTCTATCATCATTTACTCACACTTAATTTGTTTCAGAACTGTATGAATTGCTTTCTTTTGTGAAACATCTCATTTTCATTTTTGTGTGGATTTCCCTTTTGAAGTGTCACGTAGTAATAACTGCATTTTAATGCGAATTCAGAAAACTGTAATGTGGCAGACACAAAACAGTGACAACATTTTGGGTTTGGCTTTCTGTATTTTTTATTCTGCCCTCTCTGTATATAGGAAGATTTTCACTGCTGTGTTATGCTGTTTGATATATGAACTCTTTTTCTCTCATATGTAGGTTAATCTGGTTTCTGAGCACGTGTGGTGTGAGGATTTCCTGGTTCGGAGTTTTTACCTGAAGAACATGCAGACTAACGAGACCCGTACAGTCACGCAGTTCCACTATCACACCTGGCTGAACGACCAAACGCCCGAAACCAGCCAAACCCTGCTTGACTTCCGCAGGTGCGCCTATGATGTGTGTGTGTGTGTGTGTGCGTGTGCGTGTGTGTGTGTGTGTGTGTGTGCGGTGTGTGTGTGTGTCAGCTCCTGAGCGGTTGCCAGTGTCATTTCTGTGGTTGTGCAGCTAGTTCACTGGCTCCAGTTGCATAGTCACAAAAGTGATCATTGACAACTGCGACTCTACATCCAAGTGCACCCTGGGATTCCAGACCCTTCCTCTATCTCTTTTCACCCTAGATCTTAGTTCAACCTTTCTGTCTGCTAACATCTGACCTATGATTTCCCCCTTTTCTTTTCTTCTTACCTACAATTCTCTGCTCTCTCTGTTTTTCTTATATATTCTGTTTTTCTCTGGTCAGAATTGATGTGCTTTGTTCATGGCCCCGCCCCTGTTAATGTTAATTTGAATAAAACCAGCAGCATAATCCAGTAACATGTCTGAAGCTAATATGGTGTGTTTGTGTGGATTAGGTTTTTTCTATATTGTGCTGACCAAACAGTTTAGTAAATATAATTATTTAATTAATTAATTATTAGAATAATGAATTATGTTTGAATGAAAATAAAAAAATGCAAAGGTTTGCATCAACGCTAGGTTTAGGTGTTGGGGATGGAAAATGTTGTTAGTTTAATATAAAATTAATAAAGACAATGGAAAGCCCTTAACATGACAGAAAAACAAACAACATGTGATATTTTTCCTTTGTAATTAATCTTCTTTAATCCCCAAATCCTCAAATGTTAGTGTTTTTATAATCACTTTGATGTCAAAACCTGCTTTTAATACACTACCGTTCAAAGTTTAGGATCAGTAAGATTTATATATATATATATATATATATAGTAGTAACTGCTATATATTATTTATATATACACACACACAGTGTTGGGGGTAATGCATTACAAGTAACGCAAGTTACGTAATAATATAACTTTTTTCAAGTAACTAGTAAAGTAACGCATTACTTTTTAATTTACTAGAAAATATCTGAGTTACTTTTTTCCCATTTATTGACTGACAGTGCGCTGTGTGAACATGATCTTACTGTAGTTCTAATTTAGACTAAATGTGAATGTGTATTAATTCATCCCACTCGCAAAAAACAGATTCAGTATTCATCAAAATGAATTAAAACAGTGAAATGCAAACTCAGAATATGTTGCAAAAACCACAAATATATCTAATCTCATTTTATTAAGCAATGTGTTTGCTGCTGACCTTCGACGATCCAGTTCAACCATACTAATAAGCAAAAATTACTTTGGATAAACTAACAATTGTGCTTCGTTGTTGTTTTTTTATTGCTGAAGAGTGTTGAACCTTCTTTTTCTGCGTTCTACTGTACAGACGTGAATTTACTCTTTCTTCAGACTGAGGTTTATTCATTACACTTTTTGGTGTGAAAGGCTTTTACATTTGCTATAAATAGAATTTATTGTATAAAAACAAACAATCAAGCCCTGCTCATATTTAAAAAGTAACGCGAAAGTAACGCAAAAGTAATATAACGCATTACTTTCCATAAAAAGTTACTAAGTAACGTAATTAGTTACTTTTTAGGGAGTAACGCAATTTTGTAATGCATTACTTTTAAAAGTAACTTTCCCCAACACTGTGTATATATATATATATATACAGTATATATATAAAGCTAGCAGTAAGCTATCTGTTTCAAATACATGCTGTCTTTTGAACTTTACATTCTTAAAAGAATCTTGAAAAATGTCAAATGTAAAGTTCCCACAAAAATATTAAGCAGCACAACTGTTTTCAACATTTAATAATAATAAGAAATGTGTCTTGAACACCAAATCAGCCTATTAGAATGATTTCTGAAGGATCATGTGACACTGAAAACTGGAGTAACGATGCTGAAATTTCAGCTTTGCCATCACAGGAATAAATTACATTTTAAAAGAAATTAAAATAGAAAGTAGTTATTTTAAAATATAACAATATTTCACACTGTTACTTTTTTTACTGTATTTTTTATCAAATATATGCCTTAGTGAGCATAAGAAACATCTTTTTAAAATATTAAGACCTACTGACCCCAAACTTTTCAACGTAGTGTTTTTAAAATAATTTAATATAAAAGATATGTAACACTCCATCCTTTTTATAGAGCTTAGCTGCATCCAAAATCTACTTTTAGTTTTCATATGTGTGTGTGTGTATGTGTGTGTGTCTGTGTTTATGATTGTATGTATGTCTTCTTTCCAATAGGAAAGTAAACAAATGCTACCGTGGAAGATCCTGCCCTGTCATTGTTCACTGCAGGCAAGTACAAACATACACTTGCATAATGTGATATCCGAATGCGATATATATATTCTTTGATATTTATGCTGTAATATTACTTGCCATTAGAGATGTCACAGCCTCTGTTGTCAGCTATATATAAAACGTTTTATGCAAAAATTAAAATACAGTAAATAAGGCTTGTATTCAACATAAATGTTCACTAAAGGAACAAAGGCAGACAGATGCTAAATCCTTTTCATACTTATATAACATTGCACAATAATAAATTAAGTGTATAACAGCTAAAATCACACCTACTCGCCATCGCTGTGTTTGCAACAGTAGTTTTATGTGGTGGCTACAACTACTAAAAGACAGATGGTTGAAAAAAACCCTGTTTGGCTTTTTTCCCTGCCCATGGTGTCATGATGACGTCAGAGGAAATGCAAAGCAATGCAAGAGGCAGAAAATATTGTTACATTTTGTCTAAAGGGTAAAAACAAAAAAAGACAATGTGTATTAAAGGAATAGTTCACCAAAAAATGAAAACGTGTTAAAAATTGCACTCACCCACAGGTCATCTAAGATGCAGATGAGTTTGTTTCTTCATCAGATCAGATTTTGAAAAATGTTGCATTACATGACTTGAATGCAATGACTTACATGACACTCACCAGTGGATTCTCTGCAGTGAATGGGTGCCGTCAGAATGAGAGTCCAAACATCACAATAATCCACAAGTAACCCACACAACTTCAGTCAATCAATTTATGTGTTGTGAAGTGTAAAGCTACATGTTTGTAATAAATCCAACATTAAGATAATAATATTGCTTTCTCCAGTGAAAAATATGTCCGTTGATGTTGATGTGAAAACAGGACAACAACAGGGATGGACTTTTTCACTGGGAGAAGTGCTATTAAGGATTATTGACTGGCATTTTGAACAAAAGTTTTCAATTTAAACTGGAGATGTGTGGATTACTTGAGGATTATTGTGATGGTTTTATCAGCTGTTTGGACTCTCATTCTGACGGCACCCATTCACTGCAGAGGATCCATTGGTGAGCAAGTGATGTAATGATACATTTCTCAAAACCTGTTCCCAATGAAGAAACAAACTCACCTACATCTTAGATGGCCTGAAGGTGGGTTTTCCCTTTAAACAATTCTTTTTTTTTTTGATCACAGTTAGACACTGAAAAAAAAGGTAATTTGTCTTTTCTTTTTAATTATTTCTACTTTTATTCATCTTGCTTTTTGTCCATCAGTGACGGAAGTGGACGGACTGGGACGTACATTTTGATTGACATGGTGTTGAATAAAATGGCCAAAGGTAAAGACAAAGAAAGCTGATTATCAGATATCAGTGGGAGTTCAGTAATACCACACATTGTGGACAGTCAGTATAAATATTGATAGAAAACGATTTGCTTTACAGGTGCAAAAGAGATTGATATTGCTGCTACGCTGGAACACCTGAGAGACCAGAGACCCGGCATGGTTCAGACCAAGGTATATACACACGCATACACACAAACACACAATCTCTTTCATACTAACACATACTCTGTCTGTGTCTTTCTCAGGATCAGTTTGAGTTTGCACTGACGACTGTAGCTGAAGAGGTGAACGCTATTCTCAAAGTCCTGCCGCAGTGATACTTCCTCTCTTCCTCCCTCTCAGTTGTATATAAACTCTTATCCCATTTCTGAGAAGATATATGTCCTATAGAAACTATTTTGTCTGTAAATGATTGGACTATATTCAATAGTAATTAGGAATTGTGTATTGTTTCAGTTCTGTGTGATTATGAAAGCACATTCATTTAGTTTTATGTCGTTTCAGATTTTAATTACTCTCTCATCGTTGATATTTCTATTACATCACGCACAGAAAACTGGCCAGATCTGTTCTGAATATATAAATAATTGAATTTATTAAATTAATCTGTATGTGCTTCTTTATCTAAGATTTAGAACTGTGTTCTTTGGGTTGTGACAACTACAGTTTATCTGATCATCAGAGACTCGTACAAAGCAGTAACATCTTGCATGCGAGAACTCAAGGAGAAAATGGCTGCCTTTCCACGCCAAGGAAACGATCACTTTATCATAATATTTAAGACCTGAACTTATATTATAAGACTAATAAGACTTGGGAAGTACTACCACTTTCATTTGGTATTAAAGTGTAATATGTGCACACAGACAGTGTGAATAGCAAGTAGAAATGCATGCAAGACTTGTGCAGTTGTGCTTAATGAACTTACAGCAAACTTGTGCATTAGAAAATGTAAACAAATAAAGACTAAATTGATATTGTGTGATTCTGGCAAATTATAAATCCAGTGTCTGATCTCCATGTTGTTATTGGGAAGTTTCATGAGTGGCAAGAGTTCAGATCAGGAAACATCCACAAGAGCAATAAACATTCACTCATGTTAATAAGATGTTAATAAGAGGAAATTAGGTTTGCATATCCTGATGCTCTTTGTGGGTATGCAGTTCATCTCTTAATACTGATATTAATGCGGCCTGACCCCAATAGCATCTCTTACATAAAAGTAAACACAGAGCAGGCTGTTCCTCCACTGTCTGCCTAGATTCATTACTGTAGAATAGACTTTGTGATGGGCTGGTTTGTCTCTCAAACATATCTGTTTTGACTATGATTAATCATTGTTAAAATCCCAGTGATAAGATTGATCATTACTAACAAGTTCATCTGTATGACTAAGTTTAGTCTGTGCATATTTCATCTCCACATTAACAGATTATCCGTGTGTATTGCAACTGATTAACTGATGCTGTTTTGATCCTGTGCAGTTCTATAATAAAGCTTCATGTGTCTGTGAAGTACAGCAAAAGTCCCTACTGTCCTGAGTGTTTAAACACACATATGCACATTCATTCTCAACCATGTGTTTACACACAATTTAAGAAAACACATAATCATGTAACAATGATTTTTTAATTTGACATTTATGAAAGCTTATGTTGTTTCATGCTAGTGCGGTTAAGCCATCTTTGGAAAAATCGGTTACAGAAGACCTTACAGTTTTAGAAGAAGCGTTTATTTTTAGAATATCCAGTAACTTCCAGATCACACTTTAACCACAGTCTGGTTTTTTTGTAGAAAAGCACAAACTGTTTGTATCTGTTTGTGACAGGAACAAATCAATATTTGAGAATTTCTGCAAGTTGCTGCATGATGATATAATGTATTAATTAAATATTTATTTGTTCATAATTTAAGTTTCTATTGGATTTTCTATGTATTGCATGATGTGCATTTTATGCAGCAATGTTCTCCCTTCTTACTTCCTTACTCCTGATTTAAAAAACAATGTGTTTAAGTGAAATATATCATCTTTTTAATTTCTTTATTTCACCACAATGAGTACATATTCTTTTTATTACTATTATTTTGCTTCATTGATTTGATAACATGTA
This sequence comes from Oxygymnocypris stewartii, assembly GCA_003573665.1. Taxonomy (NCBI): domain Eukaryota; kingdom Metazoa; phylum Chordata; class Actinopteri; order Cypriniformes; family Cyprinidae; genus Oxygymnocypris; species Oxygymnocypris stewartii. The sequence continues at coordinate 22,720 of QVTF01023745.1, forward strand.
CAGCATTAAATCAAGCACTCATAGGCAGAAAGTAACAGTGCAAAAAAATAAAGGACAAAAATTGAAGGAAAAATTATAAATAAATTGGGCAATTAAACAAAATAAAAATACAATGTTAATGTGAATAAATTAGCGTTATTAATAAAACTGTTATGCTCGCTCCCTCTCTCTCTATGTGTGTCTTTTTAATTAGTAGAACACAAAGACTTTATAATGTCATTGTAATGTTTTAAGTGTTTAAATATAAAGCCATTAACGTGATTATAATATATAGGCTAAATTATAAAAGCAAAAGAAACATACAAACACTGAGAGACTTCTATTTTGTAAACTGTAACTTTTGAACAGGAAGTGTCTGCCTGAAATGCTCCAGTCTTCTCTGTAGCAGGAGTGTTTTCAGGGGTCATTTAAAGTTCGTGTCGTGTCTGTGTGGGCCTGGTAAAATGTCCGCGGTGATTCCTCGCATCGAGCAGCTGTCATCGAGAGTGGTGCGTGTTTTGGGCTGTAACCCGGGGCCCATGACACTGCAGGGCACCAACACGTACCTGGTCGGGACAGGCAGAAGGTACACGAGATAAATGTGCTTGTTTAAGCTATTTGCCACTTACAACCTATTTATTGAATGTAACAAGTGTGTGAATGTCTATTGTGTGTGTGTCAGGCGAGTGTTAATTGATGCAGGCGAGCGCGCGGTACCGGAGTATATTGTCAATCTGCGCGAGGCTCTGAAGCAGCACGACACGTCCATACAGCACATTATAGTAACACACTGGCATCACGACCACACTGGAGGAGTGCAGGATATACTCTCAAACATTCAGACAGGTCAATAATATGCATGTTGTTCACAGGTTTTGACATTTGTGCCCCAAATATGTGAATTTGTGCTCTCAAATAACTCATTACCTATTAATGTAAATATTATAATATTATATGAAAACCATAGTGTCTATAAGAAACCCTCACTAATGTAGCTGCATGTGTTGCAGATTCAGAGCTGAGGGTCAGTAAACTCCCAAGATGTCCTCCACAGGAAGAAGTGATTGGTGACCAGAAGAAGAAATATTTGTATCTCAGTGATGGTGATGTGATAAAGACAGAAGGGGCAACATTACAGTAAACACACACACACACACACACACACACACACACACACACACACTATGGAATGCCAATCCTGCCATAATTATAAATAAATACATTTACACTGAAATGTAAAAAAGCTAATTATAAATAAATAATTGTAGAAATAAAATTAAAAAAATAAATATAATTGTATTTCCTTATTTTATTAATGTATTTTGTTTTACACATTTATTTTAACTTTTTATTTTCACATGTATGTATGTATTTATTTATTTCTAGTTTTTTTATTTCTACATTTCTTTGTCCGTAGGGTAATGAGGAGGCCTTGTTTTGCATCTGTCATAGCAATCGAGCCAGAGTAGTCGAGGGGTAAGCGTCGAAGCCACAGTGACACCTTGTGGTGCCCAACTAAATACAAAATACAAGAAGTGTAGCCTACTTTCCTGTTTATCACAACAAATGGCCAAGCAAGTGCAGACACTGACAAGAGATGCGATCAGTGGCGGCTGGTGAAAAATGTTTGAGGTGGGGCTGTGGCACACTGGCACAATAAATCAAACCGTCAGGCTGATCTGGACCCAGCTCCCTTACCTTTAGTTTTTCTGCCAAAGTTCTCCTCTCAAACGGACATTGGAGTAGAGATTGTACAGAGTTAGGTTCGTGTCTGGAATTAATAGCACCTGAGTCCGCCATTGTCACGTAATTGAAAATTGCGCCACTACAGACCACGAGACCAGCTTTGGTTTTAGCAGCTTGGGGCGACAGAAAAATCGCCCATTTCAGTTAAAATTTGAGGACGCCGATTGGCTAAATTTTATGGCACATCTTGAATATATTTATATCTTGAATCAGGATTTGACTAAATTCTACAAAGACCCGCCTCCTGTAGGCGATTTCTCGATCGCCCCTCAGCTGAAATTGAGACGTGCTGACAGGCAGAGATATTGTGATGGTGAAAAAAAATATTTTTCCCAGAAGATTTTTTGTAATATATCACATCATACACATATACATTTACATAATTTATATAATTATTATTTTGTGTGTGTGGTTCAGGGAGGGAGGCGCCCTAGCGCCCTCTATTGGCCATCTGCCACTGGATGCGATACAGTACGAGACCAAAATGTATTGTTATTATTTGATACAATCACACCAGCCAGATTAGAACGTTCAGTGCGTCTTATCATCAGCTGATAAATTCAATTGCAGCTTCTGCAAAGATTAATTTAGTTGATACTTAATTGACTGATTAAATGTAACAATTTAACTCAAAAAATGTAATATGGTGAAAACATTCATTTTTTTCTTGTAACTTATTTCAAAAAGTGAAACTTTTATATATTTTTGATTCATTACATGTAAAGTAAAACACTTCAAAAGTTTATTGTTTTAATTTTTATGATTAGAGCTTACAGCTAATGAAAGTCAAAAATCAGTCTCTCAAAATATTAGAATATTTACATTTGAGTTTCAATAAATGACCATCTATACAGTATAAATTCTGGGTATCTCTTGTTCTTTGAAACCACAATAATAGGGAACACTGCTGTCTGGGCAATGGTCCAGAAGACGATCATTGACACCCTCCACAAAGAGGGTAAGTCACAGAGGGGCATTACTGAAAGGGGTGGCTGTTAAAGGAGTGCTGTATCAAAGCATATTAAATGTAAAGTTGACTGGAAGGAAAAAATTGGTAGGAAAATGTGCACAAGCAACAGGGATGACCACAAGCTTGAGAATACTGTCAAGCAAAGCCGATTCAAACACTTGGGAGAGCTTCACAAGGAGTGAACTGAAGATGGAGTCAGTGCATCAAGAGTCACCACGCTCAGACATCTTCAGGAAAAGGGCTACCAAGCCACTTCTGAAACAGAAACATCGTCAGAAGCATCTTACCTGGGCTAAGGAGAAAAATAACTGGACTGTTGCTCAGTGGTCCAAAGTACTCTTTTCAGATGAAAGTCAATTTTTCATTTCATTTAGAAATCAAGGTCCCAGAGTCTGGAGGAAGAGTGGAGAGACACAGAATCCATGTTGCTTGAAGTCCAGTGTGAAGTTTCAACAGTCAGTGATGATTTGAGCTGCCATGTTATCTGCTGATGTTGGTCCACTGTGTTTTCTGAAGTCCACAATCAACGCAGCCATCTACCAGGAAATTTTAGAGCACTTCATGCTTCCTTCTGCTGACAAGCTTTATGGAGATGCTGATTTCATTTTCCAGCAGGACTTGGCACCTGCCCACACTGCCAAAGGTACCAAAAGCTGGTTCAATGACCATGGTGTTATTGTGCTTGATTGGCCAGCAAACAGACCTGACCTGAACCCCATAGAGAATCTATGGGCTATTGTCAAGAGGAAGATGAGAGACACCAGACCCAACAATGCAGATGACCTGAAGGCCGCTATCAAAGCAACCTGGGCTTCCATTACACCTGAGCAGTGCCACATGCTGATTGCTTCCATGCCACACCGCATTGATGCAGTAATTCATGCAAAAGGAGGCACAACCAAGTATTGAATGCATAGAAATGAACATACTTTTCAGAAGCCTGACGTTTCTGTTTAAAATATCCTATTTTATTGCTCTTATGTACTATTCTAATACATAAGAATAGATAAAGCGATTGATTTTGAAGAGGTAAACAGACAGAGGAAGTGCTCGTAACACCAAATCTTAGGCATTGTTCAAATAAATACAGCTTCTGATCAATTTAAACCATCCTTGCAGGCAGAATAAACATATTATTTAAAACATACTAGTCCAAAACTTTTGAATGGTAATGTAGAAAAATATATAATTTTTATTCACACACATCCTGAGTCTTGAAAGCCTGTATTTACATAAATGCATTGGTTGAATTAGTGTGTACGTTCATAAATGCAAAAACAGTAGTTAGTTGTTTCTTTTGAATAAGCTTTTTTTCTATATCGTATCTGCACGTAGGGTGCTGTTTACTCCCGGACACACCGATGATCACATGGCATTATTACTGGAGGAGGAGCAAGCTGTGTTTTCAGGTGACTGTATTCTGGGAGAGGGAACTGCCGTGTTTGAGGACCTCCATGATTACATGAAGTCTCTGCAGAAGCTCCTCAGCATGAAGGCTGACCTCATATATCCAGGTGAGTGCTTGTGTGATGATCATTTTCTTTTCAGAGAACGTTCTACATAAAACTTTCGATGACAATAAGAAATGCTTATTTGTATTTGTGTGTCAGGTCATGGTCCAGTGGTCCAAGACGCATGTTCTAAGATCTGTGAGTATATAACTCACCGCAACGCAAGAGAACAGCAGATCCTAAACGTTCTGCAGAAGAACAGCGGAAATGCCTTCACCTCCAGCGAACTAGTTAAAGTGGTGTACAAGGTTCAGCTCTTTTCTAAATGATCTTAACTCTTTTAATTAGACTGAATCCAAAAGCTTTTGGGTCATTCCGTGTCAAATCAACCAAATTTAATCCCCCAGTTAGGGTTAGATATTAAATGTCATGGTCATGGATTAATATTTACTGAGTAATCCACAATTTTATAGAAGGGGTCTAAATTGACATTTTCACCTGAGATTCAGAGCCAAATTACAGTGGGGTAAAACTGAGAAACATACCTGTCATAAATGAGAGTACATTACTAGAAATGTAACATTATTATTTTCTAAACCGTGTACATGACATGATTTGCATGTGCTTTTTCATATTTTCTGTATGTCAGGAGACCCCTGAACACCTGCACAGAGCAGCAGAGTTTAACTTGCTGCACCATATAAAGAAACTCCACAAGGAAGGAAAGATCTGCCTGGGTATGTGTGTGTGTGTGTGTGTGTGTGCGCGTGTCTGCATGAGTGTGTGTGTGCGTGTCTGCGTGTGCACCTGTGCTCTATTGTCTGTCTGCGTTAACGTAAAATATTTGTTTCCTTGCAGCTGAAGACTCAAATGAAAAGAAGTGGAAGAGCAATGTGTGACCATTTCTTACCCATTACACTCATCAGCCACAGTGATTGATAGAAGGTTATAAATAATAAAAGGTTCCCAGTGAAGTGAGATGGACTTAAGGGGACACTGGGTCTAGTCACTTTTTTCAAATGCTGATCTGTGAAAACCTGCTCTGATAGGAGGCTATTAACTTTTACATTAATTTAGCAGACACATTTTTGTAAGTGCCTTTTATAAATGACCCCTTTTAACAGTATAAATCATGCAACACAAAACAATTCAGAAAATGGGAAACCATGTCAAAGGTAACAACCCTTGTAATCCGGTGAAATTGCATCGTCTCATCTGACGAATCACATGAAAACAATTGCAACAAATAGACTGCAATAACATGTACACTTTTATATAACTGGAATCATTTCCATAGCTTTAATTATTTAATGAGATAAAAATATAAAGTGCCCAAAATGTGTAACATTTAATCATTTTTAATGTTGTAAATCCCTGCAAATGTTGTAGTTTGAATTATTTATTTTATTAATTATGTTATGCTAAATCACTGTAAATCAAAAATGTGCAAATATATTTTTTTAAATGTGTATATAAATAAATAATCATGGTTTGACAGATTGTTGTTTTCTAAAATGTTGCCTTATTTATCAGTAGAGGGCATTGTTTCAGCCAGCCAGCCTAAAAGCGTTTATGATTGTGTATTATAAGCTTTCATTCTAATTAAATTAATCTTTAAAAAAAAGGTTAAATATCTTCCTTGGATTTAGAGGAAAATATTATTTGCACTCACTGCATGAAGGATTTAAAATACAGACTGGGGTGGCTCTGGGCCTGGGGTGGTGCAGCCCCATTTTTTGACACAGGAATCGCGAACCGGAAGTTAACGCGTATTTGCTTGCACCCGCTGCGGTACAGAGACCGAATGCGCTTGGAGGCGATGCAGCTGACAGCGATACCGTGAATAACGGACAGTCTGTGCAACCACTCCGTCCAAGGACGAGGATATTTTGATCACACGGCGAAGATCTGATGGTGTGTCGAAGGTGACAGAATACCGTTTAACGGCGCCGATGGAATTAATCGTGGTTATTAATCTATCGCAGATAACGGGACAGAATGCGCCTGTGTGATGCGGCCGAACGCGCGCGCTGCAGTATCCTCGCAGAGGCGCGCGAGCCCCCGCCTGCAGGTCGATCCAGTGTGTTTGTTTGATGAATAACGTTATGTGTCGAATTTAAATGAACATAGTGTTGTAAAGAAACAAAGAGGGTGCTTATATAACATACATATATGTATATATAGTTGTAATAAAGCATATCGGTTTAGTTTTGTGTTGTAATGAGCCAGCGCAGAATGCCTGCGTCTCTACAGAGCTTGTAAACGGGTCGGATAGCCGGTGTGGACAGTTATCTGTGGCCAGTGATAAGCCGCAGCCGGTTTATCTGGGAGTCTGTTATGCTCGTGTGTCAGTGTGCGTCTGTGTGCTAGACGTGCTGAGGATGGCATCTGGTGCCGGTGGGGTGGCGGAGGAAGGAGGCCTCGCACCCGTCAAACCGTTCCCGTACTTTTGTGAGGAGTCTACTCAGTGTTTGAAATCTAAGAGCCTCTCCGCGCTCAGCGGCGGTCAGACTCCGGAGCAGGACGCGGATCAGACTCTGCTCTCTGCCCCGCACAGCTCCCCCGTCAGGACAGAGCGTCGTGAGCCGGAGGGACGCGTTGCTGCTGCGCTCTTGACGCTCCGCCTGCCGCGACTGCCCGTGAGGCGCTATGTGGACAGGATCCTGTCGGACTCGCGCTGCTTTCTGTTCTGCATGTGTTACCTCACCTTCATCCAGTCTCTGATGGTGTCCGGCTATCTCAGCAGTGTCATCACCACCATAGGTAATATTGACAACTGGCAGATTCCTCTCCTCTCCTCTCTTCTCCTTTCAACTCTTCACTTAAAGTATCATGTAACATCTTGTCTTATCTCACCCCATTCTCCATCCCTTCATCCAAATTTCTTAATTTCGCCATATCATCTTTTCAAAATGTATCAGTCTCATCTAGATTTCATCAAGGTCAGGACAGTTAAAATGTATTTCACTACAGATGACAAAATACATGCTAATTTAATTTAAAATACAAGTAATTTGTTATTTTAATTTGTAATTTGTACTTGGTTTTCCTCTGCATATAAAAAAAAATGCAGACAATCTTTAAAATAAATAAATAGGAACTAATATATGTACAGTATATGCATTGCTGCTCAAGAAGGCAACACAATGCCAGGGCGTGTACAGGTTACTTATTTTGTCCATTAGGAAACATGGAAATTATTCGTTTTTGAAGGGCAGCACTAAATGAAAAAAAGATATTGTAAACAAAATAAGAAAAATGTACACATAATTTTGTTAAAGTTATTACAATTTTGCATATTCTGCAAGGAGTAGAAAACTAATGAGCAGAACTATTGCTTAGGATTTGTCAGAAAATCAATTGCTGTTGATAATAATTGCCTGTTACAGTTTACATTAACGTTTAAACTAAATAAATTACATTAAAATTTTAAGTAATCAGTTTGGTAATCTGAAGTACTTTTCGGATTTAACTATAATTTGATTACCACCCATTTAAAATGTAACTAATGAAATACAGTCACTCATATTCTGTATTTGAAATGCGTAACTAGGTTGCATGTACTTCCCAAACCTGGGACTACTCTCAGGGGCGGACTTAACCAATAGGCGAGGTCAGCGGCCGCTTAGGGCCCCGAGGAATCAGGGGGCCCCGTCTGATATTCGCAAAACATATTTGGCAAATGCACCAGTATTTATTTGTGTTATGGAGAGCGGCAAATGTTCACATCACCACTCAATACGACGAGTTTTTGTCAGGTGCGGAGTTCTGTAAGCTTGTGAATCCTCTCATTATAACAACGTGTAGACAAGATGTAAATAAGAGATTCATTGTGCAAAGAGCGTATTAACGAACTGAAGTGAGTGACAGCTTTTAGTGATTATAGACGGAGCGCTCTTTACATGCATTCTAAGCTGTTTTGACTGTCTCGGAACAGATACATTTACCTCAGTAACAAATTATTGTGTTTCAAATCATAATTTAATTTGTCTTGATGTTTCAAAATGACTCTCTTGTGTGCTTTTCCTAGGCGTGCTTAATATATTACATTTTCGATTTGTTTCTCGGCAAACCCTATCATATGCCTTAAGAACACTTGGAATAGCCTACAGAACGATTTGCATGGGATACATTTTATGACATTTTAATCCTTTTTGGAAAAAGATTGAAGAAGTTTATAATTCATTAAATGGACAAGTGCAAGCATTTTTTTATGCATAAGGGTCTTTTTTGTTTTACATTTTTTTGTTATAATTTTGGTAGCTTAATATGGCTTTAGAACAGCATCAGGTTGACAAATTATTTAGGCTACTTAAGTTGTGAAGGGGTAATAGTTACATTAAATAATAGTTATAGCTATAGTGAGAGAGCTAGAGAGCAAAATAAGTGTTATGCGTAAAAGAGTATTATAGTTATTGTGTTGGGGCCCTGTACATTAAATTTGTTTAGGGCTCCCAAATCACTAAGTCCGCCCCTGTTTACTCTGAATATAAACTCTTTACTTCTTTTCATGTTTTCTCCTCTTGATCTCCATGTCATACCAATTTTACATTCACTCAGTAACATTTCAGTCTCATCTCTTCATCCACAGTTTCATGTTATCTCATCCCAACCTCCTTACAATCTTTCTCATCGCAAACTCCAATTTTTTAAATCTCATCTCAGTCTCATCTCTTAATAACCGTTCAGCGTCATCTTTTTATTTCTCATGTTGTTTCACCTGATCTCATCCTAATCTCTCTTCCTTTTAATAGCATTTCAATCTTGTCTCATTTAGTCTCCTTTCATCTCAACACAATCTCAAATTTCAAAATGAATCCTGTGTTTTCCAGAAAAGCGGTACAGTCTGCGAAGCTCAGAGTCGGGTCTTTTGGTCAGCTGTTTTGACATCGGTAGTCTCCTCATTGTGGTGTTCATCAGCTATTTCGGTGGGCGGAGCCAGAGGCCTAGGTGGTTGGCTGTAGGGGCCGTGTTCATTGCTGTGGGTGCCGCCCTCTTCTCCCTACCTCACTTCATCTCTCCGCCATATCAGCTGGAGGAGCTGAACAGCACAGTAGGAGGAGAAGGGCTCTGTGCCGGCGGGAATGGCAGCGGGCAGGAGAGGCCAGCACTGTCCAGGTGCCAGCGGGACCGGGAGGAGAGTGAGCACACACTGTACGTGGCGCTGTTCATCTGCGCTCAGATCCTCGTGGGAATGGGATCGACTCCCATATACACCCTTGGACCAACTTACCTGGATGACAATGTAAAGAAGGAGAATGCATCCCTGTATCTGGGTGAGTCGAAGTGAGGCTTTGTCTGTTACCCCCTCTCCACCAGCAGGAACCAGGTGCTAGTTCAGAGTCAGTGCTCTTGCCGGTTCTTAGTTGGTTCGAGTGGTGAACCCTTTAAGAACTGGTTGCTTTTCCACAGGCTAGAGAGCCAATAGTTACATACAATACAGAGCCAGGTCTTACATCACTGAATACGTTTCATTTTTCGTTTCACTAGTGCGGCAGTGAAACAGACAAATGCGTTGCTTCCATTCTTTCATCACAACCACACACGCAACCCCCGCTCTGCGTAGGGCCCCCAGATGTCTAGGATCGCCACTGACAATTGAGATTAGATTTTGTCCACAACAGTGCCTTTTTACATTTTTTTTTCCTACTTCCTAAAAAACTCTGTGACCTGAATTCTGCCATGCAAAGTCTGTAACCACCTACAGTAGCATATGACAGCTAAATAAATTCAGTTTTTCTTGTTTTGTGCATGTTCAGCTATCATGTATGTAATGGGAGCTCTTGGACCAGCTGCTGGGTATCTGCTGGGTGGGATTCTGATCGGTTTCTATGTCGACCCCGGTACCATTGTCAATATTGATCAGAATGACCCACGATTTGTGGGAAACTGGTGAGGGAAATCTTGTCTCTCATTTACAGTTTATTAATTAACATGCAGTTGACCTAACAGCAGTGTAACCCTCTCTGTGTCTGTCTATCTCTCTCAGGTGGAGTGGGTTTCTCCTGTGTGCTGTGGCAATGTTGTTTGTGATCTTCCCCATGTTTTCCTTCCCTAAAAAACTTCCTCCACGGCACAAGAAAAGTAAAAGACATGTAAAAAAGGCCGCAGGTGATGTCTCCAGCGATGACGAAATGATGAAGGAAAAGAGCCAGGCTGTCTCGTCCTCCATGGGTTTTGGCAAAAATATCAAAGGTGAAGCCTAATGTCAAATCTAAATCTGATCAGATTATCTTTAAAAAATGGTGTTACACTAGATATTTGAGACAGCTAGGATTTCCAAAAATGAGCTTTTCAGAAATGGCTAGCAAATTGGACATGACTATTTATTTTATTTAAAAATATATATATTTTTTTGTATTATATATTAAAGGACCACTCCACTTTTTTTGGAAATAGGCTCATTTTACATCTTCCCTAGAGATAAACAGTTGAGTTTTGCTGTTTTTGAATCCATTTAGCTGATCTCCGGATCTGGCGGTAGCACTTTTAGCTTAGCTTAGCATCGATCATTAAATCTGATAAGACCAATTCCGCCAGAATAGAAAATTGCAACTTTTCATTTTCTGTCGGTCTTAGTACACGATGTAAGTACAGAAGAGTCAAGCTTTAAATAGGAAAAATATCGAAACTCTTGTCATTTTTGAGCGAGATGCAAATGGTCTAATCCGATTCAATGATCTATGCTAAACTAAGCTAAAAGTGCTCCCGCCAGACCCGGAGATCTTCTGAATTGATTCAAAAAAGGTAAAACTCAACTGTTTAACTCTAGGGGAGTTGTAAAATGAGCCTATTTCCAAAAACAGTGGAGTGTTAAAGTGGTTAAAATTAAGCTTTGACAGTTTAGCAAAAGGACAGTGATGCAGGGTGTGCGATATATATCGTCTGCGATAATATTGTAATACATTTTTTATCAATGCGATTTGACATTATCAGTATTTTACCAAAGACCAAACAAAACACTCCTTCTGTGTGCCATGGTCTATTAGTAGACTAGTGCGCACGTGTATTTAGAGTGCGTTCTTTCACTGCATGATTCAGTTTGTTAAAATGCATTTAGAATAAAAACAAAATTGAAGATATAAGGGCGGCAGAAGATGTATATATTTATATCATTTCATATAGTAAATCAATATCACACGAAGAGTGACGTTTTTTTATCCTCCAAAAATCAGCATGATTACATATAGATTTATTTTTACAACAGTTAAATAAACAAGAAAATTTGAGATGACTTGCGTTTTAGACACCATATTGCCTGTTTTTGCTCTTTTTCAACAACAAAAATCATTCAAACACAGCCACCCTAGCACAGTTTTGCATCTCTGTGGGATTAATTTCACATTTAAAGTATTTTTAATTTTTTTTATAATTTCAAATGAGTATTCAACATTTTATGTCTTGCATATAAAACATTATTTCTGCATTTGTAACTGTAGGTTAAATGCATTCATGTCCTGCGTTAAATGCATTCATGTCCAGTGTAAATACATCTAAATGCTACTTCAGATGAGGTTTCTGTGTTTCCTCTGCATTGCAAAAATGCATTTTGTAGATACTGATTCAATATGCCTGGTAACAGTATTTATGTATATGTATTTATTTATTTTTCATCGTCTTTTTAGTTTGAGTACGTTTAAGTGCCTTTGTCATTTTCATTAGTTATTGGCACCTCTAGAAATTCTTATGAGTAAAATATCTCTTAAGTATATTCCCATTCATATTCACAATTTTGAGTACTCCAGGGTAATTATGAACACGACGTTATCCAGCCATGGCTTCCTGTTTCATAGAAATATAAATAGGAGGGAAAACAAAGCCCAAATTCCCTTAATCATCCATCACAATGAGATAAACCAAATAATATATTTCTGATGAGCAGCAAAAGATAATTGAGCTTCACAAATTAGTGAAGTGGCTTTAAGAAAAGAGCTACAGCAGTGAAAATTACCATTTCCGCCATCAGGGCAATAATTTCCAATCCACATAAAATGTTACGAAACTGCCTGGAAACAAAAGAGCAACAATATGCAAGCCCTATGACAAGTCTCGGTTAGCCTAAGGCAGTACATGTAGCAATTTTTTTTTATGAAAGAACAAGTAGAATAGCTATTGTTAGAGGGTTAGATAAATACAAAGATAGATACAGAGATAATAGATTAAAAGAAGACAGATAGATCAAATAGAATTAAAATAGAGAGTGCTAGATTTAGAGGGTCAAATAAAGACTAACATACAAGCATATACACTGTGTGTGTGTGTGTGTGTGTATATATATATATATATATAACTTAATTTTTATTTCAGTTTTATTAATTTCAATACTCCAGATTACTTATTTTATTTCCGCTTTATTTCAGTTAACGAATATATTTTTTAGTAGTTTTAGTTAACATTAACAACACTAAACATTTCAAATCAAATGATACATCTGTCTTGTTTCTCTCTCTGTCTGTTTCTGTCTCTCTCCAGATTTGCCAAAAGCAGCAGTGCGTATATTGAGTAACGTGACGTTTTTATTTGTGAGTTTGTCATATACGGCGGAATGTGCCATCGTCACAGCCTTCATCACTTTCATTCCCAAATTTATTGAATCTCAATTTGGTGTTCCAGCATCTAGTGCCAGTATATACACAGGTACAACACAGACTCACACTGACACAAACGTGTGTTGATCTGATCATAGCACGTGCTGTGGATGTTTATTAATTGTGAATTTGTGTGTGCAGGTCTGATCATTGTACCCAGTGCAGGTGTCGGTATAGTTTTAGGTGGGTACATCATTAAGAAACTGAAGCTAGGTGCAAGAGAAGCAGCAAAGCTGGCCATGATCTGCAGCGGCGTGTCTTTGCTCTGCTTTTCCACTCTCTTTATTGTCGGCTGTGAGAGCATCAACCTCGGTGGAATCAATATCCCTTACACCGCTGGGTAATGGAGTAAAACCATGTAGACCCGTATATAAATATCACCTAGAAACATGAGCTGCACTGAATGATGTTTTTGCAGGCCTACGCTGACTCTGTCTCACCGAAACCTGACGGGAAGCTGTAACGTCAACTGTGGCTGCAGGATTCATGAGTATGCGCCTGTCTGTGGCTCTGATGGTATCACCTACTTTAACCCATGTCTGGCTGGCTGCAGCAACATCGCCAACCAAACTTCGGGAGTGAGTCCTTTTTAATCAAGAGTTTTTAAAACTGGGTCTGTGGTCCGTTGAAATGTAGATCAACAGTGAATCCAGGGCTTGACAAAATCATGTTGGGGTTTATTTGCTGTAATGCCCAACTGATTGCATGTTCTCTTACCTTAAATACAAGCTTTTTGTAGTGATACGGGAGCCAAGCATATGCTTGCTACAATTTGTACTCTTAGATTTTGCATTCTGTTTTTTTTCTGGAATTTGTTTTAAAGGTTAAATTAAACTGTAGCAATCAAAAAGCTTGTCTTATTGAAATCATACAACTTATACAATTTAACAATTTATTGAGTGTTTAACAAAAATGTCATTTTTAGGGACATATAGATTTTTTTTTCTCAAATGCTATTTTATTGTTCCCAAATGTAATGTTTTACATTTTAATTGATTCAATAAAGGTTTAATTCGATTTTAATAATCAAATGTCTAATCAATTGAAATCATACAACTATTACATTTTTATGACTGAATTGTTTATTTCAGTCCCACATTTTCTAATTTCTAAAATAATTTCTGGACCCCCTGGCTATGAGTCGTGGACCCCACACCCTTCTTTGAGAGCCACTGGCTTAAGAGACCAACATTTTTCATGGTAGCCTAAAAATTTGACCACCAGAAACAAATTTATCTGTTAGTATTGTTGACATTTATCATGTGTGCGGTAACGTGTTTTCTCCCTCTCAGATCAGAAACTATTCGGACTGCGCATGCGTTCAGAGCAGACAGGTGATCACGCCATCGGGTGGAAACCATGATCTTCAGGTGGTGATTGTGAAGACGTACCTAAACGAGAACGGTTACGCACTAGCAGGAAAGTGTGAGCGCACATGTGGAACGCTCATCACCTTCCTGATCTTTCTCTTCATCGTCAGTCTCATAACTGCCTGCGCTCAGCCGTCCGTCATCATCGTTACGCTCAGGTCTGCTTCTCTCCATGTACTCGCTATCTTCTCTCTGTATCTCTTTGTTGTACTCATTTCTCTTTTATTTTCTGAGCAGGTCAGTGGAGGAAGAGGACAGGCCGTTTGCTCTGGGAATGCAGTTTGTTCTTCTCAGGACTCTTGGTAGGATTGGACAGATTTGATTGAATTCGTCATTTTTTTGACTGTCCAATAAAGCTGGGCCAATATTGAATATTCATCATGTTCAGTATTGTTTTGCTGCAATATAGAATTAAGCTCTATTTTAATGTTCTTTTTATTTGGCCATTACATTTCCCAAAGACCATCTCAGAAGACTATCATTTCTTGGCTCACGACTTTTAAGAATATTAAAACCCAAGATAGCATCATAAAATATAAGCTGCTTCATTCAGTGATTCAAAACTGATTTAATTATTCATATGCCCCTTCATTTAAAAGTGTTCAGTGAAAGATCACTGTGGCATTTTACAAATATTAAAAGGTTGAAGATAGAAAAATACAGGAAAACTTTCTGTAATATTTTGAAATATTACATTTTAAAATAACTAATATTCTAATATGCTGATCTGGTGTTTAAGAAACATTATTATCATTATGTTTCAACAATGTTGAAAACAGTTGTTCTGCTTAATATTTTTGCGGAAACCATAATGTATTATTTCCATTCATTTTTTAATGAATGGAAAGTTAAAAAGAACAGCATCTCTTTAAAATGGAAACCTTTTGTAACATTATAAATGTCCTTACTAACCCTTGATCAATTTAACGTGTCCTTGCTGAATACATTTTTCTTAAAAAAATTATTTTATTAAAAAATATCAAACATATTAAAGAAAAATTATTTAAAAGCAAAACTTACTGAGCTCAAACCTTTGAATGGTAGTATACATAAAACAAGACATTATTAAAAGGCTAAAAATATTTATTAATATTTTTTCTCCCAGCCCGACTGGTAATTAACATTGTTGTTTTAATTAAATAGTTGGTAAATTCATGAATATTTTAAATATATTCTCTCCTTCTGTCTCTCCAGCCTACATCCCCACTCCTATCTATTTTGGAGCTGTGATTGACACCACCTGTATGCTGTGGCAGCAGGATTGTGGTTTCCATGGGTCCTGCTGGGAGTACGATGTCACTTCCCTCCGCTTTGTTTACTTTGGGCTGGCGGCAAGCTTGAAGTTCCTGGGCTTCCTGTTCATCTTCCTCACCTGGTATTCGCTAAAGCAGCACGAGGAGCTGACGCAAACACACACACACACACTTTTCCCTCTGGACACGGTGAGCCACCTCATCTGTCACGCAGGAGGCCACAAAGGCCACGCCCGCACACGCTCCTGTCCTGTCTTCCTGCCACGCCCGGTAGAACACTCCCATGCTGCAATGCCAACTGGACACGCCCTTAGCCGTGGTAACAGCTGCCCTGGCAATGGCCTGAAAGCAATAACTCCGCCCATACGGTCACTTGGCGGTGGCCAAAAAGTGGCAGTGTGAGGACGGGAGCCATGCACACACACACACACACACACACTCTTATTCACATGCATGAAACATCATACGATTATGAGGGCAGATTATGTAAATGGAAACATACCACACCACTTAGTCATTGCTGGTGCCTTTTTTTAAACACACACACAAACACATTTCAACGGCACGTTATCACAGGATTTTTGTGAAGCACTGATTAGTAACACAATTTTTTTGACAAAACCTCAGCAAGACGAATACCTCTGTTCATAATCACATACAAATACAAATATACTCAAACGAATATAGTCATCTCATCTAGTTACTTATAGTGTTAGTTGTGCACATACTCTTTTGCTTCTCCTGTACAGCCAACAGATACATGTACTTGTTTGCCTATTTTATTCATCCATTTTTTTCAACAGTGAAGGGAAAGAGACTGCAAAATTTACTATAAAAACTCCTCCCATCGCACTGACTCCTCCTGAATCACATTAGCCCCTCCCCTAAAAAAACTCCATCCATTTGTTCTACTCCCAGACTGTAAACTCCTCCCACAATACTGAATTCAGATGTGTTCGACAGATAGATCGGTGTATGACATCAAAAGTAGCATGAGAGCTATAGAGAGCAGACCGCTATATATGCTTTCAAATCTCTCTCTTGGTACTTTGATGTCATTCACCAATTGGCCTGCCCAGCAACGCTTCACACCTTCTTCGGATTGGCTCCTCCCAAACTTTCAAGCCCTCCCTTAAACAACCTCCATTTCAACTCTTTTGACCACACCCAGATTTTAAACTTCTCTCCCAATACTGACTCTTCCTGAATCATAACAGCCCCTCCACCCTTTAAAACCCCTCCCCTAAAACAACAGGCTTGTTCGAGATGAACTACACTAGCCTGCCACTGGCTGGCGAGATCTGCCGCTTGCAGTCAGGGGCAGAATTGACCTATCGGTAAGCCCCTCCCCTTGAACGCGGATTAGCCAATGGCAGTCGAGAATCAGTTGCACGGGGAGCGGAACTCGGACATCTTTAGGTTTGAGCGCAATGGAGAAACATTGGAAGATCCGAAGCTCGCATCGGTTTTATGGGGTTTATGCTTCAAAAATGGAAAAACGATGTGCCTGGGGTACTTGTAACACTGATTCCAGGTATTCTGAGAGGATGGACAATATAATTGATTTTATTACATTTCCTGAATCCAAACAAAACGTCCCTAACTATTCAACCCCAGTATAAATGAAGACAAAAACGTTCATTTTCTGGTTGTCATACACTCATTAAGTTACAATTTTTCATCTGCTCAAACAGAACGTTAATGTTATCTTGTGCTTTAGCAAGGTATCTCTGGCTAAAACTAGCTAACGTTAAAGTTAGTGAGTCCATGCTAATGTACAAACCTAAATAGCATATTATTCCCGCGTCTTGTACAGTATAGGTCAAAAACACATAAACGAAGGTCTACATTTAACTGTCTCTTCTTATTAAATGGGTTAAATGTACATTAATTTAATTGTACCGCGATACATGAAGTGCTGATCCTGCATGTTGTCATCCGCAATCGTGATGACCGACCATAATATGAGACTTCTCCCGCTTGTATTTAGATCTGTAAACCCTCGCTTCAAGTTACCCATCATATTTATTTGTAAATATTTTAGAAATCCCTCCACGGAATATTTAATTCCCATTTGGTGGACTTCTGTGTCCAAAATGTAGCAAAAACATTGTGGGGCAAGGTTTTCAAACTGCAGCTGTCATTGTAAGACAAGGGAGCAACAGTAACTAAGGGGGGCGGGGCTTACCATTAGGTCAATTGATAGCGGAGACGTCAAGTTGGACACTTTCTGCTCCCGGTAGTGACGCTTGTGTGGTGTTTGCAAACTTTAACACCGATGAACTGAATCAATTGCAATATTTGTCAAATACACAGACGTTTCAGAAACAAATTTTTAGAATAAACCCAAAACATACATCCTTGTCATCACAGAATCTGATCAGTGAGAATAAAGTGTCATCAAGGCTTTTGCAGCCGATTTTGAGCAACTGCAGCACCTGACCTCAGCGGCTGGTATCGTTTTGCTTTTGCGGTACTTTGATGCCAGATGTGATTGTAAGGCAACTGCAGCGCCGATCAAATTCAGCCAAATTTTCGAACTAGATTGCATTGTTTTTGATTTCGATCTTTGAGGCGTTGCATGAAGTCGAACAAGCCTAACCTCTCTACCAACTATATTGACCACGCCTAGAATGTAGACTCCTCCCATAGTATCGACTCATACAAGTTGTGGCCCCTCCCAAACTTTAAACTCCTCCCCTAAAACAACCTCCCTGCCAATCATTTAATTTCCTCCCACAATGTAAGCTCCTCCTTCTGCTCGGACTCCTCCTGAATAAACAACAGGTGTGTTTGACTTGAAGCGGCGCCGTGCAGAATGATCAGTTGATGACATCAAAGTACCGCGGGAGTTATTCAAAATTATAGGATCCGTCTACTCTCTTATCGCTCTCGCGGTACTCTTATGTCATACACTGATCATTCTGCTCGGCGCCACATCAAGTCAAACACACCTAACCTCTCTACCAATTAAATTAATTTACCATGCCCAGAGTGTAAACTCATCCCACAGTATTTTCTCCACACAACCAGTGGCCCTTCCCAGACTTTAAACCCCACCCACTGTTTTGACTCCACCTTGTACCATTTATTTTTCAGCTGTTTTATCTTGTGCTGTATTAAATGTTTAGCTTATAGTCCTAAAATGACAGTGTTTTTGCAACAGTTGGGCAGTGCACACCTGTTAGGTTTTCTGTGTCTTCTGACTTTTGTGGATCATATAAGTATTCAAAATGTTTCCTTCAGTTGATCTTGATCGTAAGCAGTCATCTTAGTAAATACCATGTGCACAAAATACAACAAGTATATAGGAGACACGTCATCTCATGTTCACACACGTATACTCCTGAAAACATGCTCTCACGTCCCTGTAGATGGTGTTCTGTTTGCGCTGAAATTGAGCCAGTATTAGTGGTGTTGATGGTAATGCAACGGTCAACACCAGCTCTGCAGAAATCAGCTTCATTCCTGATCACTGCAGGACTTCAACAGAAACAGAAATACACACATGAGTCCTGAACTACTGTTGAGGAAAAGTTTAATTTGCCTCTCCCTCTTTTTCCCGACCCTTCCTATGTTACTGTGCTCTGTTTGCGAACCGAAGACACATTGATACAATTATTTATTTGAAGTTACTTGAAGGTTTGACTAATCGGGTGCAAACCTGGAAAAAGTATTTATTAACTGTTTTGGTTTACTTGTACAAATAAAGGATTTGTGTCAATACAATAATTTTGATTGTGTGCTGTGATTTTGTGTTCTGAATACAGAAGTGCAGTCATTTGATGTCATTTCAGTTGAATACAACATTGCTTTAGACAGTTGAAGGCAGTCATGCAAACGGTTGCAACATTATCATTGATCTTTGAATAAAGGTGACTTGAATGTTTGTCACTGAACCCACACTTATCCTGTAGAACTAAATGTGCAGTTAATGTAGTTAATCCTAGTATTTTAGTTAGTGTCAATCTGGGAAAATGTATCTGGATTCAAATGAAGCATTCATTTCTGTATATCTGAAGTCCCTTATTTCAAGCAGCTTTCGCATTGTTAACTTTTTTTCGTAGTTCTGAAAAATAAATATAACACTTTTTTGTTTGTGAAATGTTTTGCTTAAAAACTGCGCTTTTGTTAATCTTTTTACGACTTGGTTCTGCAGTTCCAGTTCCAGAGTGGCTCCTCCCTCCGCTAGGTGGCGCTGTGATCTCGTCAGGGCTGTACCACGTGTGTCGCTCTGCGTGACATGCGTCCGCTCCGCTGCGTGTTCGATCCTTCCGCGTGCTCTGTAGAGGAGTTCTCTGTGCCGCGATCATGGCTCTCTATAACTTTAAAAAGATTATGGTGGTTCCCACCGCTAAGGTAGGAAAATAACATAGTGTTTTTATTCACATATGCTGGGTTATATGTTTTTAAAAAGTATTGTTGATGTTGGCGTTGATAACGGACATTGACGGTATGTTGCTCGTGGTGTGCACGTGCGCTCGGTGTTGAGCCATTTAACTTTCAATGTGTTGTAATTCTATTTATTAACTTACTGTTAACGTTCAACATGGTTTTTCCGGGGTCATGTGTGGTAATGTGGTTAAAACCTCTGCAGAGGGATGAAATGTATTAATGTGGTTACGATGTTTTGGTTAAAAAATGTTATATCTTTGTACCGGGATTCCCATGAACACGGAAAACCTTGAAACGTAATAGTATTTCCCTTCCATTAATGGAAAATGCAGATATGAGGGAAATTCAGAATTTTTTTCTAGTTATATTTCACTGTCTAAGACTGATATGTAAGTGCAGCCTTTGCAAAAAAAAAATATTATATTGTTTGTTATATAATGCTGGAAAAATCACAGAAAAGTCATGGGATGTCATTGTCAATATATGTGGGAACCCTGGTGTTTCTCAGATGGGAACTTGAAACTTTTTTATTATTAAAAAGAGTAATGATGATAACTTAACTGTTTATTTGTTTGATTTTCTCCCTGCAGGATTTCATAGATCTGACTTTATCCAAGACCCAGCGAAAAACTCCCACTGTAGTACACAAACATTATCAGATCCACCGAATTAGACATTTCTATATGCGCAAAGTCAAATTCACCCAGCAGAACTACCATGATCGGCTGTCACAGATCCTCACCGACTTTCCCAAACTGGACGTAAGTGTCAGAAACTATATGCATGGGATTAAGGTCATATATGATGAGTCTTCCTATTTATCCTTTGGTTGGTAAATGACTATCTATGTGTGTGTTTCAGGATATTCACCCTTTCTATGCTGATCTGATGAATGTGCTGTATGATAAAGATCATTATAAACTGGCTTTGGGTCAGATCAACATCGCCAAGAACCTTATTGACAAGTGAGTCTGTTGAATTTATCAACATCATGCACATTACTTTTTAACATTATTTTGTGGTTGATTTAATTAAATGTGTTGGCTGATTTTTATTTATTTCTTGGTCCCATCTATGGGTCATTTGCAGTTAATTTCACTGAGTGAAACTGTGTGTCTGCATTTGTAGTGTTGCTAAAGATTATGTGCGGCTGATGAAATATGGAGACTCGCTGTATCGCTGCAAGCAGCTGAAACGGGCCGCACTGGGGCGCATGTGCACCATCTTAAAGCGACAGAAACAGAGCCTGGAGTATTTAGAACAAGGTACAAACACTTACACACATCTACAGATACTTTCCAAAATAACAGACAGTTTTCTGGTAAACTGAAGCATAGACTTTGGCCAGATTATGTCATCCAGATACTGAATCATTGAATTTGAATGCATATATTCTGTTCTAACATTTGGGGTCATTTGGGAAATATTTTTAAGAAGTCTATTATGTTCGCACAGACTGCATCTATTTTGAATGTATTTATTTTTGGGAGAAAACAGTAATATGGTGAAATATTAAAGTTATTAATATTAAGTTAAAATAATTATTTTAAAATGTAATTTATTCTTGTCAAGGAAAAGCTGTAGTTCAGCAGCCATTAGTCTTCAGTGCCACGTGATCTTTCAGAAATCATCCAAATGGGCTTATTTGCTGCTCAAGAAACAGTATTAATGTTTAAAACAGCTGTGATGCTTAATACAGGTACATCTAAAAAAAAAAAAGAATATGGTGAAAAAGTGTATTTATTCTTGTAACTTATTTCAAAAAGTGAAACTTTCATATATTTTAGATTCATTACATGTTAAGTAAAACACTTTAAAAGTTTTGTTTTATTTTGATGATTAGAGCTTACCGATAATGAAAGTCAAATATCAGTATCTCAAAATATTAGAATATTTACATTTGAGTTTCTATAATTGACCATCCATACAGTATAAATTCTGGGTATCTCTTGTTCTTTGAAACCACAATAATGCAATAATGGGTAACACTGCTGACTTGGCAATGGTCCAGAAGATGATCATTGACACCCTCCACAAAGAGGGTAAGTCACAGAGGGTCATTACTGAAAGGGGTGGCTGTTCAAGGAGTGCTGTATCAAAGCATAATAAATGCAACGTTGACTGGAAGAAATTTTGTACGAAAATGTGCACAAGCAACAGGAATCACCGCAAGCTTGAGAATACTGTCAAACAAAGCCGATTCAAACAGTTGGGAGAGCTTTACAAGCAGTGAACTGAAGCTGGAGTCAGTGCATCCTCCCCACGCTCAGACATCTTCAGGTAAAGGGCTACCAAGCCACTTCTGAAACAGAAACATCGTCAGAAGCATCTTACCTGAGCTAAGCACTTGGTGCTTCCTTCTGCTGACAAGCTTTATGGAGATACTGATTTCATTTTCCAGCAGAACTTGGCACCTGCCCACACTGCCAAAGGTACCAAAAGCTGGTTCAAAGACCATGGTGTTATTGTGCTTGATTGGCCAGAAAACTCGCCTGACCTGAACCCCACAGAGAATCTATGGGCTATTATCAAGAGGAAGATGAGAGACACCAGACCCAACAATGCAGATGACCTGAAGTCTGCTATCAAAGCAACCTGGGCTTCCATTACACCTGAGCAGTGCCACAGGCTGATCGCCTTCATGCCACGCCGCATTGATGCAGTAATTCATGCAAAAGGAGGCCCAACCAAGTATTGAGTGCATAGAAATGAACATACTTTTCAGAAGCCTGACATTTCTGTTTAAAATATAAAAAAATATTGATCTTATGTAATATTCAAATTTTCCGAGACACTGAAAACAAAAAAATTACTGAAAACACTGAATTTTGTGTTTTCATTATCTGTAAGTCATAATCATCAAAATTTCAAGAAATAAAGGTTTGAAATATTTCACTGTGTAATGAATCTATATAATATGTTTCACTTTCTGAAATGAGTGACCAAAAAATATTGACCTTTTTCATGATATTCAATTTTTTGTAGATGTGTGTATATATATATATTATTTTTATATTTTATATGTGGTTCTTTGATTTCTTTACTGTTGATAATTTTGGAGGAATATTTGGCTTCACTGATCAAAGCATAAATGCAAAACAAAAATATTGTGCATAGTAAATGCATATTTATTTTATTGCAGTGCGGCAGCATCTGTCCCGTTTACCCACTATTGACCCAAACACCAGAACCCTCCTTCTGTGTGGTTACCCCAACGTTGGCAAGTCCAGCTTTATCAACAAGGTTTGTTTGTGAATGCAGGTTAAATGTCAAGTGTGTGTGCTGTTTTTAACATTAGGTTTTAATGGAGTATGTGTGTACAGGTGACCCGTGCTGATGTTGAGGTCCAGCCGTACGCCTTCACTACCAAATCTTTGTTTGTGGGTCATATGGATTACAAATACCTGCGCTGGCAGGTGAGTGTTAGAAAAATGCATGGTTTCCAGACATTGTTAACTGCACTGATTTAATATTATATTAATTTATAAAAAAAAAAATATTCCTGATAATTACTAGGGATGGGTACCGAAACCCGGTACCTATGTAATCGGTATGTACTCGAACCGAATCAGGACGCAGATTTCGGTGCCTCATTTCAGTGGCATGCCTGAGCGATCGATTTAAATATTTGTCCTTTGTTTCTCCAAAACGGACGTAAGCATCATCACCAGCACGGCATGTGAAAAATAATTTATTTGTAGTCACGCGAGTGTTCTGTTTTCACATTCCGACTTAAAGCACAACTGGGGAAATGAGCGTATCCGTGGAGCGTGTGAATGCAGAAATTACACTTGCTCTGATGACAGCATGCAGCCTTATATTAACTAGCTATGCTAAACATGCTTACATTACAATGCCTAAGCTAAAATTCTCCTGTATTCACGTTTTTAAACCTGTTTTCCAACAAAAGAGAACATCGTAAACTTTTTAGTCCACAACATCAGTTAAATGCTTCCTTTTGTGATGTGATGTAGCTTTTTGTCACAGAAACGATACTCAACCCTAATAATTACGGCTGTGTGTTTGTAGGTGGTTGATACTCCTGGTATTTTGGATCATCCTCTTGAAGAAAGGAATACCATAGAAATGCAGGCCATCACGGCTCTGGCTCACCTGCGTGCTGCTGTCCTCTATGTCATGGATGTGTCAGAGCAGTGCGGACACACAATCTCACAACAACTAGAGCTCTTCAACAATATACGGCCACTGTTTGCCAACAAGGTACGCACACATGTAAAGATGTATACTTAAATGCTGTAAAACTGTTTTTTTTTTGTGCTGAATGATGGCAGTGATGATTATTTGTGATGCAGCCGTTGATCGTGATGGCCAATAAGTGTGACGTGAGGAAGATCAGTGAACTCTCAGAGGAGAATCAGGTAACTGAGATTCTACATCATTCAATAACGTTGAAAAAGCATCCTAAAAAAGTAGTATATTCCGAGGCATCTAAAGCTTTATGAATGCTGAAGCTTAATTCAAGCAATCCGGACCAGTATGTGAATAAATGTTCCAAAGAACTGGGGAACTTTTAAGTATTTAGACATGAATACTTTTATTCATAGGGATGTGTTAAATAGATCAAAAGTGACAGTAAAGATAACATTTATATTTTCATAACATATCTATTATTAAGATTTATTAATAATCCTGAAAAACACGCATCATGATTTTCACAAAAATATTAAGCAACACCACTTTTTTCAACATTGATGAGAAGAAATGTTTCTTTAGCAGCAAATCAGCATATTAGAATCATTTCTGAAGGATCATGTGATGCTGAAGACTGGGGTAATGATGCTGAAAATGTAGTCTTTTATATTTCAAATAAATATATATAGTTTGAAATAAAGTAGGAAAAAAACATTTTAAATTGTAATATATATTTTTTTTCTTCAATAAATGCATCCTTAGTCATAACAGACTTCTTTCGAACACATTTTACTTTTATGGTGCTTTTTGTTATTTTATAAACTTTGTTGTGAAGATTCACCTTTTGTGTTCCACAAACAAAATAACACAGATTTGAAGAATTTTTCAGTTTATATTCAGTTTTCTAATCACCAGTTTTGTTTCAAAAAATCTTCCTAATGTTACCGTTTCAGCAGTTGACTAAGATATATGTTAGATATCATCTCAAACAGTTTAGATCAGGGATGGGCAACTTTGAGAGTGACGAGGGCCAGCATTTTTCTCCTTTATACCAATATTCTCCTTCACATACCTTGTACACCGTATTACTCAATTTCCCTTTTCTTGAAAGAAAAGAACATAGAATTAATGTAATTTGTTTTAAAAGATTTTAACAAAACGTGTGCAGTTATGCTAGTTCAGAAGGGAAACTTTGTTGTCAGTTGATAGAAATATTACCAACAAGTCAATGTAAACATCTCAATTGCATTGTCTGTCAATTGTCAACAAATAAATGTACAGAGATCCTTCTTTATTAGTGGCCTACAGAACACTCAAAACAACCTAAGAGGACAGTAAAAAAGTGCTTATTCAAAAAATAAATACATATTCCAAATGGTACCATATAATAAGTTGAAATCTGCAGGATTTTCTAAATCAATTTGAAGGCCTTTAAAGACCTTTTTAAGATCTGCACTTCACATTTCAGCCTTTAAACAATATTTAAGAAGCTAGCGATCTCTCCTGGTTGGAGATAGTATTACCATCATAAACTGAAAGCAATATTTGCGTGACTTACTTTTCAAATTGATCATCCGAGTGTAATATAATCCAGCGGGCCGTAATAAAAGACACTGGGGGCTGTATACGGCTCGCGGGCCGCCAGTTGCCCCATCCCTGGTTTAGGGGATGATAGGAAAAGAGAATGGTGTAGCTGCAACTAGTTGAGACTTTCTGCAGTAACACTGAAACTGAGCTCTGTGTCTAGAAAATCTTTACGGATCTCACTGCAGAGGGGATCACAGTGATTGAGACCAGTTCTCTGTTGGAAGAGGGAGTGATGCAGGTGAAGGCTGAGGTAAGATCACAACCACTCGCCACTAACCTGCTCCCTGAAATCAGCCTCTTCATTTCATGTACCAATTTAGAGAGTAAGAGAGCCTTGAATACTGGTGTAGATTGGTGGTTTTAAACGATTTATGACTGTTTGTTTACAGGCATGTGATCGCCTGTTGGCTCACCGTGTAGACACAAAGATGAAAAGCAAAAAGGTCCATGATGTTTTGAACAGACTTCATCTGGCAGTGCCTACCAAGAGAGATCAAAAGGTACATGCTCTTTGTCCGCTTGATCATAAGCGTATTTCTTTGGCAACACAGTTTGTAAACTGTTTTGATTTGTGCAGGAAAGGCCTCCGTTTATTCCTGAGGGGGCTCTGCTCCGTAGGAAGGCGATGGAGACGGATGCTCCCAAACGCAAACTGGAGAGAGACCTGGAGGTCGAGCTGGGAGACGATTACATACTGGATCTACAGAGTAAGATAAAACATACACGTACGCAAATATACACTCCAGACATGTCTAAAACTGTTGTCCTGTGTGTTCAGAATACTGGAACTTGATGAATCCAGAAGAAAAGCAGGATAAGATTCCTGAGGTTTGGGAGGGTCACAATATTGCTGACTACATTGACCCAGAGATCATGAAGGTATGAAACAAATTCCTTGATTTTCAACTTTTTAAGGACTGTAACGACTGATATCAAGTGCCTCCTGAAAGTCAGATTAGTAGTTGCTCATATGGATTTTTGATGACAAAATTGACCTTTGGTGGCCTCAGTAGAGAATATTTGGTTACATCCTTGTTTTAAATCATGACTTGTTCTGAATTTCTGTCCTATCTCTCATTCTCAGAGGCTGGTGGATTTGGAGCGGGAGGAGGAACTGCGTGAGAAGGCCGGAGCGTACCACTCTGAGGAGGAGAGTGAGGATGAAGAGATGCAGGAGATCCGGCAGCTCGCCAGTCAGATTCGCCAGAAAACGGAAGTTGAAGATTCTCGCGTCCAAAGAGAAAGACATACCG
>QVTF01023746.1:2500-49522 GCA_003573665.1 Oxygymnocypris stewartii
ATTTAATTAATAAATATCTTTCATCTCCAGAAATGAGTTTCAAAGAAGCTACACTTTTAAGTCACAGTTCAGAAATACGTTTCTGCCACATTTGTGCTGCTGGATTCAGAGTAAGCTAACATGAAATTCAACGCACAGGCAGTTCGACTCATGTTGATTTGACCATAAGATCACGACGAGCAGATTGGCAGGCCGCTCCTGAGGGTGTCCTCTCCTGCTAAGAGGAACAATCCTAAAATCACTCAGTTACGACTTTCTACATCCATACGATCTCACAGCCGGTCTCTTTAGCATGTACACTGCTTTCTCTCCAAACAAAACCTGCGAGACGCCGGCAACACAAGCGCCACTGACTCCAAAATGAACAAATGAGCCTTGTGTTCGAGCGACCTTTGACCTCTAATGTTAATGACCAGCTTTGTGTTTCTGTCACCTCATGACATCACCGCAGGAGATATTGTCATTGGCCGGTTTTCCATTAATAGCTGTAATTCTCTAATAGGAGCCAAATGGAATATACCATTTTCCTTTGCAAAGATTCATGTGCGAGTTTGGTCAAATCAAGGTTTAGCTTTAGACTAAAGAAGTTATTTCAATCTGGTAACAATCTTGTTATATACTCCACCAGCTGAGCTCAATTTTGAGTATTCAAGGCACTATAGGATAGCTGGCACTAAACACTACATAAAGTCAACTGGTAATGGGAACCAGCCGGTTGTTTACCTACGTGAAATCTTAATTACTGACCGAGATGCCAGGAGGCCTTAATAATCACAAGCTTCCTGCAAAGCATGAAAATGTTTGTTGAAACTTTGTTGCACACATTTAAAAAGATCATTGATTTATATGCATTGTGACATTATTTCAAAGAAAAGTTTACACATTTTCTCACCAATTGTGCTGGCTGTAACAGCAAGACAATATGAAATACAAATACAAATTAAAAAATGTATAAGTATTTCATGATCGTATGCCGATTTAAATACAAATATTTTACAACTACTATTTTAATGAGAATTTAAGAAGAAAACGTTTCACTTTTATTTTAGAAGTATTTATTAGGCTACTTCTAATTGTGATGAACAAATATCAGAATAAAAGAAAACATAGGATTAATCTTTTTATATATAATTTGATATATATAAAAGTTTTCATACGCCTTGCAGAATCTGCAAAATGTAAATTACCGTATTGTGACCATTTTTTTTCTTAGAAATACATCTGAAAAAAGCAGGGTCTAGACTTTTACATGTCAAGAACACACCCACAACAATAGATGGCACCAAATACGCGTAAAACAAATGTGTCAGTATGTGTAATGTAACGTGTGTTGTAAAGATCGCGAGTGAAAACAAAAGAAAAAGAAAAGCTTACAGCGGTTGTGACTGTCATGTTAGCCTGACCGGAACAAACTTCCCCTGCAAGTGATTTTAAACGAAAGACAGCACTCAGATTTGATCAACTACAGTAAGATTTCACTTCTACTGTTAATAATATTTTGGTAGGCCCCTGTGAGATGGATAGACTTAATGTTATATAATTCAGATGGGCTACCTGTCATTTTTCAAACAAAAAATTAAATAGTAAAAATATGCAATATGAAAATAACTTAAGAAAAACTATTTTTGGTTTTCAAAAAGCCTTTTTCCAAAAGGTGCATCTGGAAAAAGGGGGTTGTCTAATAATCGGGTCAATACAGTATTATACCAAAAGAAGAGGGATTATTCAAAATGATTTAGTACTGTCCTGAATAAGATATTTACTGTATATAAAAGATGTCTCCTTACATGTATTTATTTTGTTTATTTTTTGTTATGGTTGTTCTGTTTGTACTGAGCAGTTAAACTGCACACTGTTCTTCAGGGAAATCCTCCAGGTCCCACAAAATCTTCTTCTTTTGCATATTTGATCCCTTCCCAGCAGTGACTGTATGATTTTAATATCATCTTTTTACAATAACGGCAACTGAGGGACTCGAATGCAACTCATACACAAAGGTTTAAACACTGATGTTCCGGAAGGAAACACACTGCATTAAGAGCTGGGGGTAAAGACTTTCTGAATTTGAAGATCAGGTTCATATATTATTTTATCTTCTGAGAAACATGTAAGTATCTTCTATAGCAGGCTGTCCAAACTCGGTCCTGGAGGGCCGGTGTCCTGTGTATTACAGTTTAGCTCTAACACACCTGCATGGACGTTTCTAGTATGTAGAGCTCGATGAGCTGCTTCAGGTATGTTGACACCGGCCCTCCAGGACCGAGTTTGGACAGCCCTGTTCTATAGCATCTCAAGGGCAGTACTAAATGGGAAAAACATGACATGTAAATAAATAAGACTAATTTACACATCTGCATTCCTATATCTAGAGCAAGTCTGGGCATAGTTTGAGACTAAATTGAGAATCTATGGGGAGATATATAAAACTTTCCATTTTCTTTCCAGTGCTAAGAACATCAAACAAACCTGGAACTGAATTGACTTTCTGAAGTCGCTTTTGGTATTTATATTCCCACTAATGTGGCATCTTTCAGCAAATCACCCCCGATTCTGGAAAGCACAAGCAACAGCAGTCGCCAAAACACAACATTCACCAATTTTACTGATTACTGCAGCCCTAAGAACTCTGATATCTGGCTTGGCTTTTCAAATCCGTCACTTGAATCAGGGTAACCCGCACGCTGTGAGCTAATACTTCAACTATGCTGATTCATGCCTGTGCCAGAAAAGTGTCTCCAGCCAGGGAAGCTGGCAGACCAGGGCTGACTTTCCATTTACACGGCTGTTTGGTTTGGGTTTTAATTCAATTACCCCACATTGGTGAAAGCATTTGGTTTGGCTTCTGTGAGAACTCTAAACAGTGTTTATAGATGTAGCTCGAGGCGCGCTGGGTCAGCGGAGGAAGTTCCTGACTGTGTTCCTGCCGCTGATGACAGATGACCTTATACTGTTAACAAGATGTTTTAGTACAGTGACGACTGTGACATTTTAAACATGAAAATAAGAACTGATTGCTTGCTAATCATTTTACTAATTGAGAAATCAAAACATCTTAGAGACTTGCTGTGGGTTTGTGGCAAGAACACCCACATTTTCTTCAGAATTTACATGTATTTTAATTTCATAAGAGACAAAGATAATATGTATGCATTTTTAATTACTGTAATTTACCGTAGTAAGGGATTACTCTTATTTTTTCTGCAACTTACTATACAGTTACTTCTGATGTAATTGCATTAAATATCGTATAAACTATAACACAATTAGATACTGAAGTATATTTGATTGTGCTAAAGTGGAACTGTTGCAAGCATACTTCAGGCACACTTTAAATATCTGCATTTAAAGACTGATATTATTTCAAAGATCAAACAATCCTCATCAATAGTGACATTAAAACATATTTTATAGGCTAATATTAAGAAATGAGCATTGTGCACAAGTAGTACTCATTTTAACTGCATTTTAAATGCATTACTTTGTGCAAGGAAACAAAAATGACCAATAAATTTAACAAAAGCACATAAAAACACAAAAAATGGTTCTAAAATTAAAACGAAAAATATTAAATGTAAAACTAATTCAAAATATGTAATACTACTATATAATAAATGTAGAAATTAATACATATTAAATATTAGAAATATTTGGACCTCCTATTCCATGATATTTCTTAACAATACAGAAACGATTACTAGACACTAATGCAGAACATCTCAGGTGGATTAAATGGATCAGTAAATGTTCTCACCTGGTAAAGTGAATCGGTCGTATCCTTGGAAACAGTTCGGCCTATGGCAGTGTCTCAAATTATTCCAATAGCCCAGAGTAATATGCCAGATCAGCTTGATGATAATTAAGCCCCATACACACGAGACAAAGCATGAACCAGCCTGTCATGATTTACCAGATCTTGAATCATAAATACATGACTGTGTGTGTCTATGATTGAAAAAGCAGCATATGTCTCAGGAAGGTTCCAGCAGTCTGAGAGGGACGGACTGAAACGGCAGGTTTTATTCCCTCCCTGCCGGTTGAAAACCCTTCAGACACTCTCTGTCCTCCTTTCATGTCTGCATGTATTTCACAACACTTACGCACAAATGCAATCATTTTGAGAGGTATTAATTCTACTGTTCTAATTTTGTCTACCATAAAGTCATATCTAAAGATTAAACTTGTTTGGCTATCTAGACTACTTGATTCTGATTGGATAATTGCTGTATTCTGTGGTCAAATATTTTTTCTGATAATCATTTTTATTGACATAAATAAAATATACATTATACACCTCTGCATTGAAGCCGACAGCGTTTCAATCAAACCTCTGCAGCCTTTATATTCTGGCATTCAAATACATTTCAAATATGTGGAAGCAGGATCTGGTTTAATATGAAAGAGTTACAAGATCTAAACCATGTGTAGGATGAATACATATATCTGAAACATCAGAAAGATGAATAAATCTCACAGTGGCATTTTTCAGATGGATATGAAGAACCGGAGAGAGAAACTGTCTCGTGGCCAAACTCATTATATACACACAAATTAATTTAAATATGTATGTACTTAATAGAAATACCCTGCAATTGTACTTTTGAAATACTAAACTGAAATACTTAAAGTCTGATAAAATGCAACAACTAATTTTGTACTTAATGCATTTGAATTGTGTGGAAGTAGTGCTGAAGTCTAACTAAAGATACACTGAAGTATATTTGATTGTGCTAAAGTGGAACTATTGCAGGTATACTTCAGGTACACATTAAATATTTTGCATTTAAAGACCGATATTATAAAAAAAATCATACAATCTTCTTAAAACATATTTTGGGCTTAACATTAAGAAATGAGCATTGTGCACAAGTAGTACTCCAAATAAAGTTATTATATATATATATATATATATATATATAATAGATTTGAATTATACTTAGTATGAAATAAGTGCATTTTAAATATATTACTTTTTTACTTGGGCTATTTGCATAATAGTGAATGTCCTGTATCTCAGTGAAATCAGGAGTTCTAGATTTCAGAGTTCAGCTGACGTTCTGTACTTCTCCAGTAGGAAGTTGTACATTTGATCTTCCATAATGGATAAAACAAGAATAGAACCCACATACAACTGGTTTGACTGGACTTCTAGTGAGAGAGAGAGAGAGAGGAGAGAGAGAGAGAGAGAGAGAGAGAGAGAGAGAGAGAGAGAGAACAGAGAGAGAGAGAGAGAGAGGAGAGACAGAGAGAGAGAGAGAGAGAGGGGATGGGACTCACCCTGGCAGGTCTTGCCATCCTCTTTGAGTTCTTGACCTGTGGGACACTTGCAGTAGAAGCTGCCGATGGTGTTACAGCAAAGAGCCTCACACCCTCCATTGGTCTCTTCACACTCGTTCACATCTGACAGAGAGAGAACAAACACCATTACAGTCTGAACTACAGATGCAGATCGTTTACAGATTTGGAACAGTTTGGACAATTGTTTCCAAATGTTTACAATTTGGACACTTGAACATATTCATACAAACCAATTATGAAACTTCACCCATTTGCATGAGGGTGCATTATGACCAATTGACAGGACTTTTTGCTAGATTAAGCATCTCTATTACTACTGCTAAAAGTATAAAAAGCTACTTTACAAAATAAATAAATAACATATCAGGTCCATTATAATATGTAGAAACAGGCTGGAGTAAGACTCACAAGCTTGTTGCAACAAGCACCTATTGCTGGAAATTAATTGCCATAATAAAACATAATATACTTTTTCCATCTTAAAAATGACTTAACATAGTCATAATAAAAAAAGATTTTGCCCATGACGGTCTGCTGCCAATGAGTAAATCATATGTGTAATGAAAGACACATTTAGCTGTTCTTCACTTTAACAGGATTTGACAATAATGTTTTTTTGATTATTTAATTGAAGCTTCTGAAATCTGGACCGCCAGTTGAGTTTTCATGGGAAAGTGCTCAACAGAAAGCCATCACATTGGCCGTTTGTCAGTTTCCATATCATTTTACTCTATGAGCATGTTGTTGCTTATAATGTTTGGTGCATTCTGGCCAGGGCTTGAATTGAGGGGGGATGCGATGGGGTTTGGCATCCCCCTATTTGGAAAAAATGACAAAAAGCATCCCCTCTTTGAAAACACCATCCCGCCAAACCATCCCCTTTAGGTTTATTATGTTTTGTATTATTTAAAACTTATCGTGCAAATGAAATGATACAATTCTCTACTAATGATAATTCACGAGCTAGTTGCTGAAAGTCCAGCAACACTTTATTTTAAGGTGTCCTTGTTTCACGTTATATGTACTTACTATTACATGCAAGTAACCCTAAGCCAAACCCTAACCATATAGTAAGTACATGTAGTTAAGTAATATTACTCAGCACTTAAATCTATAATTACACTGTTACACAAAATAAAGTGTAACCGAAAGATTTTATCATTTTTTATTGTTTATGTAAAACATTTGAGCTGATGAAGACATGTTTATTTCACTTTATATACTTCAGACATGTAAAACATCCAAGTTTCACATCATTATTTGGTGCATTTGATAATTGCGTATAAGTAAAAGAACTAGAACTAGTTCGTTGAAACTCTTCGAAAGAACCAGTTTGCTGAAAAGAATCAGATTTCCCCATTTGCTTGAGGATTTGTGAATAATTAAGTAAATAAGTTTCTTGTACAGACCATTCGTTACGCTTCATAAGACCTCAATATAGCGCCAGGAGCCACGGTATTAATTTTGTTCCTTAATATGCTTTTTTTATTCTCAAAAACAGGCAGCTGCTGACTTCAACAAGAACCACGGTTTCAGCTAAAAATCTTCATTACTCTTCTACTGAAAAAACAAACTCATCTACATCTTGGGTGGCCTGAGGGTGAGCAAATTAACAGCAATTTTTTTTCATTTTTGGGGGGGTGAACTGTTACTATTAAGACAATTTAAGTCCAGGATCTCCCTCTTAAAAACGCAGCAGTAAGTGTTTTCTTCCCATGTCAAACAAAACCACTTCTTTTTCCAGTGGACCAAAATCATCTCAATGAGATGAAGACGGATGTTTTGGCATTTGATTCAAACCACTTTATGTTAATCAGAATAAATTAAATAGCTGGAAAATTGTGTCCTTCAACAGCCTCACAGCGAGAGGTTTCGCCATTCATTCATCTTTCAGTGCAGATGTTTTAACAAACCTCCCCATTACACCCCATATATCCAGCTCTCAGACTCAAACACATGGAGATGTTTACGAGGAAATCAGTTTGTCCGTTTCACAAAACATTGTTTCAATAAAATCCTCACCACAACAAATTGGCCCTGAAGAGCCGAGCGATGTGAGCTGGAGGAGGAAATAATCATAATGAACCAGAGAATGGAGATACACCATTACACAGCATGTCTAGAGTCTGTCACTTTACAAACGATGAAGGGTTATAAATCTTCACATCAAGCTAAATCTGCTCAATATGTTCTAGTTTAGGTAGAAATACAATCGAATTCACAACTAAAGTTAATGCATGTACTTTAAAGTGTTACCAATGTTTAACCATCACTAAATAGATTCAAGTACTGAAGAAGGATATTTGGTGAATATAGTTATAGTTGAGAGTGACGCTTCCTTCACTCCTGAAAATGTGACAACACTGTTAACATGTTAAAACATAATCTATGTCTAACACTTCTATTATATTTAACCACAATGTGAGTCAAATGAGTGACAGGTCAATAATTCTGCACATGCAATCGTCTACATCCAGACTGTAACATCAACAAGGAAATGGAGATGAACCACATTCCTTCACTAAGAGGTCACGACCCCTTTCATGACCCGAGGCCGACCTACTGGTCGAGGATTGAAAGAGACACCCTGCGGGAACGGCACCGTTTTCTTCCTTCAGGGGTCCTGCTTTAGGCCACGCACCTGCACAGACGGAGACACGGCTTTCGGAGGAGGGTGTTACCAGCAGTCTGCGGGGTCACTGAGGTCAGGGGTCACGACCACATAATGAAGTCTGGCACGTATGTAACACACACACTGAAAACCAACTAATCAAACCCCCACTCCCCAAAAACAGCAAACACTAGAGGTCATATGAGGAAAAAAGGATTTTTCTCACTCTTTCTATGTTAATATTTACATTCTGAAGTCCCTGCCCAGTCCACACAGATACAATTAGTACAAAAACAGCTCATTAGCAACCAACACAGTTTTTCATCTCACTACCATCAGCTCATAATCATTTGACCGACAGTGTTTATATACAGTATCAACACCTCGTCGATAGTTAACACCACTGCTACTCATTGCAGAACCTGATTTTACCAAGTGCGGCATGTTCCTGGGTCAACATCTTTGTTGACCCAGGGACAACATTGTTATTAACCAATCAGATTTGAAGAACAAGTTTATAATTTTTGTGAAGTTTAGGCTTATAATCTGTGTTTTTTTGCTTGTACATCAGTGTCATTCATCTATAATTTCCTCTGATTTTAGGGATTACTCATGGTTAAGGTTAGGTTTAGGTGTAGGGAAATGGTCAAGATTACATTTTTGGATTAAAATGTTGTTCCAGGGTCAACAATATATGTTGACCCAGGAACATATATAACTCAGCAAAATCAGGACGTGCGCTACTCATTACACATCCCAAAAACATTAGCCAATCACAAAAGACTGGCAACCAGAGGTATCAAAATCCTATTGGGTGAACTGGCAGTGGGCGGAGTCACACAGATCAAAACAAAAACAGACATTCCGACACTGAACAAATATTTCAGAGTAGAATAACTGACTGTAGCCTTGTTTTTCGGTATGTGAACTTAATATCTGCATTCATATTATGGTGTTTTATGCTTTAATACAGTCAAAACATCTAATCCTACTTTTTAGCATTCATATAAAATCAGGCTCAAATGATGAAGACACCTTTGCTTTGGCTCTCGCAGCCTAATATCCTCATCTGTAACGATTTTGACTGTCAAAGACTGGATCTTTTGCATCTTTAATTGAATACCTTGATATATGAATCGCTTTATGTATTCCCCAATTGTAAGTCGCTTTAGACAAAAGCATCTGCAAAATGACTGAATGTAAATGTAAATATAATGTACTTAAGATAAAGCAGCAAAAAACAATCTTAATGAAAGGATGAGAGAGGGTGAAAATGCTTATGAAAAACTAAATTGTTGACAAGAAATACCCTCCAGATATGACATTTTTGGTACATTATTAATAAAGTGGTTTTATATTTTTCATTTAAATGTCTTGTGTCTTTTCTGTTTTTGAATGCATTTGAAACTGTTTTAATTTTCCTTTCTTTGCCTGGGTGTTAGACAGAAAGTCATATCGATTTGAAACAACATGAGAGCAGGTAAGCCATGACAGTTTTCATTTTTGAATGAACTATGTCTTTAATCATTTGCAACCGTTGCAGAAAATAATTCATATGGAACGTTCTTGGTTCTGTAAGTTATACATTTATTATCCTCAAACACACACAG
Organism: Oxygymnocypris stewartii; assembly: GCA_003573665.1. Classification (NCBI taxonomy): domain Eukaryota; kingdom Metazoa; phylum Chordata; class Actinopteri; order Cypriniformes; family Cyprinidae; genus Oxygymnocypris; species Oxygymnocypris stewartii. The sequence continues at coordinate 12,017 of QVTF01023746.1, forward strand.
ATGTGCAGATATGCACACACACACACACACACACACACACACACATAAACGTGATATGTGTTTTACAGCCCGTAGCATGCACTGCTTGAGAAAATCTGTTCAACTTCTGGTCAGTGCCTTTGCCACATGTTCAGATCACTGTGAATATAATGCACATAAACCACCAGTCAGAACCGCCACATCTAAGCAAAAACTACATTATTTCCTCTTTCCATGTTTTCAACTATGATTAAACTTATACTGAAGAATATCTGAAGAATGTATAGCAACAGGAAAAACAATCTAGCACATGTACTTTTGACCACCAGCCACCGTTCAGACCCTTTATGTGTCAAACTGTGCGACTCTGAGAGATGTGTGTGTTTGCATTCCAGCCGTGCATCGTGTGACTTCCTCTCATGCAGTCAACGTGTTTCTGTGTAGACGGGGGTCAGCACCGTCGCTTGGCACAGCTGTTGAATCATACGGGTCAGACAGAGCCAAAGAAAACCTTCCAGATAGCATCACTAGGGTCACTAAGAGCACAGAGATACAGCCGTCCAGCACATACACACCCTCATCAGAGAAGCGTCTGGCTCAAAATGATATTATGCATCTTATCTGAAACAGCAGGATTTTCCATTGTTTAATACTTCAGTGATAAAAATGATTCAGCAATAAAAATCTCTGCAGTCTGGATTTATTTTGTATTCTTACTCTAGAAATGTCTGAAGAAAATGTCTTCATATTTTACATTTTGTGCATTTCGTGTTCATTCTGTATTACTCTAAATCTGTTTAATTAATTTTAATTATCAATTGCTTAACTTGTTTTATTTTTCTTGTATTTATTCCAAATGTATCATACACTGCTGTTCAAATGCTTGGGGATAGTCAGTTATTATTATTTAATTTTTTTCTTGTAAGAAATGAAAACTTTTATTCAGCAAGGATGCATTAACATTGATCAAAACAGATGCTGAGATTTATGTTACAAGGGATAGCAACATATAAAGACTATAATGCATAATAAAGGCATTGACCATGTATGTTGTAACGCATTAAATAACTGTAACCAAAGTTAAAATGCATTAATATTTGAAGGCTTGTTTGTCATGTTTTTTTATGCATTATACTTTCTAAAAGTGCAACAATAACTAGACAATTATTATATAATGTACTGCAACTGTGGTTACAATTATTAATGAGATCACACAACGCATTATTAAGGCATTACAACTACTTTTATAATGTATATATATATATATATAAAGTGCTACCCAAAGGATTTCTGTTTCAAATAAATGCTTTTTATTCATATTTAATTCTGACTGATGATAATCAGAAAAATTCTTTGATCATTAAATCAGCATATTACTCAGCAAATTACATATTTACTTATATTTAAATAGAAAACAGTTATTTTAAATTGTAACAATATTTGTAATAATATTTATCATTACCATTGTTTTCTGTATTTTTGATCAAATAAATGCAGACATAGTGAGCATTAGATACTTTTAACAGAAGTGTATATATCATTTGTGCATATTATATCATTTCATTATCATATAAAATATATTAAAGCAAAATATAATTTATTAATTTCCTTTTAATGCATAGCAACTAATAATCCAATCACTTAGCAATGCCTCCTCAAAAAACTTTTACTAAATAAATAAATAACCCATTTATGTCTGGAGCATAAATCGTGCTGGAAATGATCAGTTTAAGTACAGTACTTAAGGTAAGGAGTTTGCTCAAATCACTAACCCTGAGAATGAGCGATAGCAAGTCATACCTTCATAAAGACTTGTGTTCTGAATCTGTGCAGTTATTATTTCCTGATTCAGCAATAAAGAGCGCTGTCATCCTGATTTATCTCGTATACTGGTGAACTGATGAACAAACAAAAAGATAAGATGAAAATGTGCCTCGTCCATCATAATTGATACTGTATAATTATGATGGAATATTGTGCTGTAGCTACCAAACACTGACTGGATATACACACTGCCCCCTGCTGCCTACATAGTGCACTTAAAACACGCCTGCAGACAAAAGAGTCACAGTGTAAGACGAAAAACTGCAGCCACACATGATCCAAAACAACCGCCACTTCATAACTGACCACATCTGTTCATATTCACCAATGCATTTCTATAAGATCTAATCTTCATCTTAAAATGGATTGATTTAAACAAAGAAAGTCAAAATTGTATAAACGCTTCATGTAACTGATCCGTTCAGTCCGAAAGCACAATTTAAAACCATGCAAAGAATTTCTAACACTTTGTCACATGAATTATGGGATGATATTCAGCTGTGATAACCAGTTGCACGCTCCCTGTGCATGCATTGCTTTTGATTACGTTCCTTATGATAACAACAACAAAACATATTCATGACAGTCAAAAATCAAAGCATAACTTTCTATTCTAAACTAATAACAGATCTTCCAGCACTGACCACAGCGATCATTCAAAGCAGAGAGCAAATAAACTCACATAAAACCCAACTCCTGCTGTGAATCTATATCACAGACTTTTACAGCTAATCATTTGAGTTTATGCTCAAACATCTGCAGCTGCTCTGCCACGATTTATAAATCGATGCATGTGTAAACGTCAATGCATCTATAACTGACAGTGTCAGGTGATTTGTGGTACATGCACACGGACTGAACTCACAAGACCAGAAACAAACACTGCACAAGTACGCAAATGTGAATGTGCAAATTGTACATAATTCATACTGTGTATTTTGTTTTATGGCTAGAAACCTGGCTAATGCAACATTCAGTTTAATTGCACAGACATGGCCACATGTGCTATGTGTACAGCCAGATGCACACTTAAATAGTCAAACTTGTATAAAAGATATTTCTGTTCTTAATGTGACCACATTACGCACACACACACACACACACACACACACACACACACACACACACACACACACACACACACACACACACACACACACACACACACACACACACGCACACACAAACACACACACACAAACGCACACACACACAAACAAACAACAACACGCGCACACACACACACACACACACACACACACACACGTGTCTGACATCAGATAGGCAGCCGTGTATGTAAAACCAACAATCATTTACTTCGTGATGCTTTAATTAAAAGCATTTTTCAACAGTTCTGGGGTGAAATTAAATGTTACCAAAGAAAGGAAACATAAAAAACAAAGTACTCAAATAAAAATGCAAAAAAAACTAATTATAATTGAAAATGCTTCATACATTAAAACTGATAAATAAATAAAAATAATAATAAATAAAACAATAAATGATTGAAAATAATGCATATATAAAAATGTTACAAAAAAGCAATGAAATTAAAAAAGGTAATAAAAAGTATAAATAAATAAACAAAAATATTAAAACAAAAAACACATACATAAAATACATAAATATTATAAAAAGTATATATAAAGAATAAATAAAAAATAAATACAAATAAAAATGAATGAATGAATGGATGAACGAATGCATAGCAAAATAATAATTTTGTTCTTTTGTTTATGTCTCTTTACACCTACTGACAAAATCACTCAAATCTCACGAGTCTCCTCAGAAGAAATCTCAGCAGTGTCTCAAACTGTGCTCATGTTTGCCACAATACCAAAATCTGCAGACAGAAATCAGAGATCTCAAACATTTCTCATCAAATTGTCCCCGAATGATCGGAGCGGCCCTCCACATTCATTTTACAGCTCTAAACACTTACTGTACGTAAACAATCATCTCAGTGTGTCTATTTGTTTTTCTCCTCAGAGAAACATCTCAGACAAAGACTCCAGTACAATATCTAATTACAATATTAAATATTTACCATCATGCCCTTGACAAAATTAACTTGGCAGAGCATCTCCAACGTCTATACAAAGAACGACAGATTATACAAATACCATCTCAGAGACATTATTCTAAAAACTCATCACAGAATCAAAACCTTTCCAGAGAATCTCTCACAACGCAGTCCAGCTAGACAAAAACCATTCAAATTCCTCACATATCTGTCTTTCAGAACAGCTGTGCTATGTTTTTACACAGTTCTTCTTCCCAAGGCGTGTGTTGACAAGACAGAGAATCAGCACTGTCGTTCAAGAGTAACTCTCACGCCGAGAGCAGACGGGGAGTTTTTCTGAAAACCACAATATCAATATATAATACATAATACTATACACACTGTATATTATAAATTACACATATGTGACACGGAAGAGGGAGTGATAATGCTGAATATTTGCATCAAAGGACTAAACTACATTTTAAAAATAGCAAACAGTTTTTGTCCCCCCCAAACTGAAATAATATTTTGCAATATTACTGTTTTTTTATCAAATAAATACAGACTTGTTAAGCAGAAGAGACCTGTTTTTTATGATTTATATACATACATTAATTAATTTAAATGTAGTTACTAATACAGTTGGTGTACCTCAAGGTTCAATACTGGGTCCTTTGTTATTCAGTTTGTATATTAATGACCTACGTGATGTTTGTGCCTCTACTGTAAACGGACAGATGTATGCTGATGATGCAGTTATACAGTTGCAAGCTAAAAGTAAAAAGCAAGCTTCAGAAGAATTATCGGGAGCAATGGTTAATATCACTAATTGGATAGAAAATTCATGTTTACATCTTAATATTAGTAAAACTGTATTCATGTTGTTGTTGTTTTCTTCAAAGTCTGCAAATAGAGATTTACATGTATGCATTTACATGTATGCATTCAGGTTATACATTTTTTTGTCAGTACATGTGTTCCCTGGGAATCAAACTCACAACCTTTGCGCTGCTAACGCAATGCTCTACCACTGAGCCACAGGAACACTAACTAAAGACCCAGATAAAGACCGAGATGTTACAGTAGCAGGTAGAAAATTATCAGTAGTCCATGAGTATAAATATTTAGGTATAATACTTGATTCACAACTTACACTCAAAAAACAAGTTCATTAAATTGAATCTGGTCATTTTTAGACATTTAAGAATAATTTAACCACTGAGGCTTCAAAGCTTTACATTAATGCTATGATGTTTTCACATATGAACTACTGCCTCACCAGTAGGACACAGACAGCTTTACAGCCAACAGAAAGGCTTTGAAAGCATTGGATAAAAGGTCACATTTATTGAATCACTGTAAAATCGTAACTGAGCAGCAAGTACCTGGAATACTACACTTTCAGAATTAAGAAACATTACATATGTTGCTTCTTTTTCTGTATCACTAAAAGGGTGGTTATTGAATAATCAAACATGTCTTCATTTGAAGTAGTGGTTTGTTTGTTTTTTGGACTTATGGATTTTAGTTTTTACCATCAACCTGCCAGGCACTGCAGATGAAAATTTGCCTGTATGGCTAAATCTGGCACATTTACACGATGGACATGATGAAGTGCTCATGTTAATTAATGTGCATCGTCCCTTCTAAAGTGTTCAGACCCCTGATGTTCAGAGTTTATAGAGACTCAAGTGCTTTCTGAGCACATGGAAACGCTCCTTGTTGTTTGGCCAAGGAGTCTTTGATTATGACACATTTTTCAAACTTAATAAGACGACCTCCTGGCCCCTGTCAGCCCGCTGGATCTGGCCCTGTGCATTGGTGGGTGGGTGGGTGTGTGTGTGTGTGTGTGTGCGTGCGTGCGTGCGTGCGTGTGTGTGTGTGAAATGTGTGGTCAAATCAGCAGTGCACATACACACGTGTGTGTGAGAGAGTAAGTTTGGGTGCAATTTCCCTGACGAGACTCCAGCCATTCGCATCTCAGCGTGTTTTGGAACTGAATTACTACAAAAGACAGCAAAGCTGAGCAGATTTATTCTTAGGGCTTTTTTGAAAAGACTAGCTCAACCAGACACCAAACATCCCTCTATTTCTTTCTTTGGGTCTCTAATGGTCTCGGCCTTGATGTCTCAGAAACACATTTACATCAAGACAAAAGATTTGTTTTCGTTTGCTCTCATTCCCGTCTGGTTTACAAAGCTCCTGGTGTTAACAAGAGACTAAATAGGTTTGGCAAACCCCGCGGGCTGCTCTTTAACCTGCGCTCTGTATCTGAGCATTACCTGTTTGGGCCTGACGCACGCTTTGACCCCAGACATGGGAATGTTGTGCTGGAGCCTGCAGGGGTCTGCGGACTCCGAAAGGAATGTCCAAATTACTACCTAATTCCTGCATGAGTGTGCGGTGTACATGGATCATGTGAGTTAACTGTGACTACAGAATGTGGAAAGTTCAATTCTGACTGGATAGTAAATACTTAAATTAAATTAATTGCATGCATGTACAATAAATAAGTATATTCACATACACAGTATTTGTGTGCAAGTCAGTGAAATACAGCATGTGTACATGTATGTGTGCGTGTGTGTGTGTGTGTGTGTGTGTGTGTGTGCTTGTGTGTGTGTGCGTGTGTGTGTGTGTGTGTGTGTGTGTGTAATTACAGTTTACTAATACCTCTTAACTAATATCAATTTAGTAAAAAAAAAAATTATAAATAAAAAGTATACATAAATAGCACACATTAAATCTAGTAATACACATATATATATATGACTTTGCTCAGGAAGGTAAAGCAGGTGCAGATCAATGCCATCGCATGAAGAAGTGCTGCTGACTCACTTTGATCACATCTCAAACCGTCAGAGCTCCTCCAGGGCAAGCAGTCATCAGCACCTGCTCAAACACTCACAAAACATCACGTCACGTCTCACACTGGATCACAGATGAACTATTTTTCAAAAGCAGACACTGTATGCAGGGCCAATGCATAAGCTATACGCTAAAAGTAAGCATGAAAACAAAATTGACTTTTTACTTTGTCTAATTATAATGATTCATCAGTGCACATTATTTCACACACACATACAAACAAAAGTCCTCTAGGCTAACCAAAATCCATCACTCTTTAGGCATTATTTCAGCAGTAAAGTATTAAAGCCCCGTCCTACTTTCCCCCTTTGAATAACTCATCTCACTTCATAACATCAAATCAAATGTCTCATTACAGAGGTAAAATGGGTTGTGAATGCCAGTTTTGGTTTAAATTGAGAAGCTAGACTTAAAAAGAGAAAACTAAAGCATTGAAATGCTCATGCAGTCACGAATGAAGACGCTCTCAGTCTGTCAGCTGGACTCGGATATCACACCCTAATTGTGTTTCGCAAACAGCTGTCAGCTTCAAGTCTGAATGCACACGACGTCCAGCCCAGAGTGACCATGATGGGCCTTTCATCAGGTCAAACGCAGCAGGAACTGCAGCTCAATTAGGAAAGATTATGTCTCTAGCATGAGAAACACGATTATGAAAACTGGAGGTTTTCAGCAGCAGGAAACTATAAAGACCCAGGCTATATATTCTCTCCTAGCCTATAAAGGGCAAAATAAGGAAACTAAACAGGAGGGATACAGACAGGAAGCAGGGATTGTGGGTTTATCCAGAGGCAGGTTTACTGTGGCAGTAATGAGAGAGTCACGCTGGTCTCTCTCTCTCCATTCCCTGACTTGTTTTAATGCTGTTTCTTTGAATAACCAGAACTGTATATTTGGGTATATTTACTGTATATTTACAAATTAATGAACCAGAAAACAGACAAAAGATATCAAAGCTATAAAAACATATGTAAGAATACAAATTATATTTTTTCGAATCTGATGACAGAAGTAATTCTGCAAAAAAAAGGTTTTTTATTTTGCCCTATTTTAACGATCTGAGCGCATGGTCTAAAGCGCAAGGCGCAGGTGCACTTAGGGTGTGTCCAAATCCACTTTTGCTAGTTTAGCAGCGGGAAAAACGGTGGGTGCGCCCGGCGCATGGTCCAAAAGGGTTGTCCCTATTCTCTTAATGAGTAATGGGTGTGTTTTGGGCATAACGTGCAATTAACCTATCAGAGTCTCATTCCCTTTAAGAGTCAGTTGCGCTCGCACTATGGTGGATTCACTATTTACACGGAGGAATATGCACGAGTAAAGACTGAACACGTCTCCAGAGAGTAACGGATCTGCTTGTGTGCAAGCAAATGTGTAGCCTAGGCCTGTACACACCGGGACGAATATCGGCGCGCGTTATTCGCCAGCGTTTTTCAACGCGTTTTTTGTGTTCACACCCAAGCGATTTTCGCTGACGATGAGCCGAGTGAACATGAAAATTCATTCCCTGACATTAGATGGCGCTTAATGTAAAACAGAAATACCCCGGTACACAAGGTGGCGCTGCGCAACTTTACGCTTCTGACACTCGCTTGTCACTCAGAAGAAGAGAGCAAGTATTTACGCGCTTGTCAAAATCATACAAAGAAAACATGGATATTTCAAGCACCAGAAGCTCCAGCGATGAAGAAATTATTGTTCTGTTGAATGAGGAAAGACGCCGGAAAAGACGCAGACGCCGGCAGTGTAGACGCTACTTGGCGTATATCTTCTTCGTCGTTACGTATGTGTGCTCGGCAAGACTGTTTTGTGTTTGAGCGCCCCCAAGTTGTGTTTTACTGTAACTTCAGCAGCTCCAGACACGTGAGCAAAAGCGGCAATCTCATTGGTCGGATAGTTTTTGACGCGGCGCGTCAAACCAAAAAAACGAACCCGAGGCATTTAAAAAAAAATGACAAGAGAAAAAATTAAAATAATTTTCAGTATCATTTTTCACATTTTATAGTAGTTACAACATTTATAAAGCTTTGTTCTTTTGTATTGCAGTAGAATCCTGATATTTCTTTTTATATTAAACTAATTTAAGACACTATTTTAAACTGTGTGTGTGTGTGTGTGTGTGAGAGAGAGAGAGAGAGAGAGAGAGAGAGAGAGAGAGAGAGAGAGAGAGAGAGAGAGAGAGAGAGAGAGAGAGATTCATGCTTAAAAGGATAGTTCACACAATTTTTGTTTATAATTCAAAATTAAAAAGTTATTTGGGGTTCAAGAAATCTTTAATTTTCATTGTTGCATAAACTGTTAGTTTAAAGAAGAGAAAGAATAAAAAGAGAAGGATGGAGACGTGACAGACTGTGAGAAACTGCAGAAGAGGAACCCGTGGTGCATGTCGTATCAGGGCGTCCCATTCACGCTCACCCTCTATTGTCCTGCTGTGGCCGTTTCACCCGTGGAGAATTTCCCGGGTCATGGAGCACTGCACACAAACCAAACTTTGTAATAACTGATTCATTCCTTGCAACACACAGACGGCCGATGCGACAGGAATGTCAATGAGTCGGTCCGTTTAGAGGAGGATTTTCCATTGGAATGAAGCACTCTGACATCATTACATTACACGTGCTGAACAGGACTCAGGAAAAGACAGCTCAAACAGATGACTGGAAAAACTGGAAAAAGAAATAAAACAGGGTGACTGCGAGAGCCAGATCAATGAGTCTGATGAAGATGACGATGACGAACATCAAAACATAACAGATTTACTCCAAAATCATATCGGATAATGATTTTCAGATCACTGGTTTTTAACTAGCATAAAGCACAATGCAACAATAAATAGTTTTTATATTAAATTAAAATGAGTAATGTTAAAATGAGAAATGTAGCTGAATTAAAAAAAGATATATTTTATTTCAAGTTAGCGAATATGTTTTGTTATGTTTTAAAATTAGTTTCAGTTCTAGGTAAGTATAATAACATGGATGACAATTAACTTGAGATATGGACTAGTTTTGACTCTTGCTGCTGATTTGAAAGGTGATGCTTCCTGCATTAAGTGTCTGTTGATTGCCTTTCATTTTTAACCTGAAACATGCATGTTGTTTTCAAATCAGTTGTGGGACTATATTCCTGAAATGTCTACCATCCATTACTGCTAATGAAACCACAGGTTGATATGGCCCGATCTCAATAAATGTAACACATTCTCGGTGCATGAATTGTATCTCGCTCTGAATGCACGCTGTCTGTGAAGGCCCAGTTCAAGAATCAACGCTGAAAACATGTAAATAGTAACTTTTGAAGCTCTCCAGAGCGACAAATATGCACCAAGTTTGCTAGATCTTCAGCTGAGATTTCATTACTCTCATGCTACTAGCCCTGGGTATGTTTTAAAAGAAAATACTATTTCAGCCTTTGTGCATCAAAATTTGATGTTTAATTCAATGTGTTACTTACTAGTAACTGTTTATACACACATTTTTTCAAAGTTCTGACTATATTAGACTGATATTTCACAGACCCATTGGCTGAATTACTCAAAAATCAGGATGAAATGCACTCAGACGGAGCATGTGCAATGTCAAACACGTGTTTTACAGCTACGAGCGTGTCGTAAAACAGACACGTGACCGTGGATAAACTGTAGCTCACTTATCTTAAAGCCGCGTGGATGAATTACTACTACAACTACAGTTTCCCAGCCCTGCTAACCAAGATCAGGTCAAGGTGAGTTTTAGCAGTTATCATGTTCTGTACACTACAACACAACAAATCATGTATTTGAACCATACATATGTTTAACTCCTTGTGGGAATTAACATCACAAACTAAAAGAAGTAACAGAAGTTGTCTTCATTCAGTTTTGCCTTCATGTTTTGCATTCTGTAAACCAGAAGGAGCCAAAGGACATTTTTGGCTGAAGAAAAGCTCTGTAAGCACAAAGGTGTTTGCCCCGGTGTCCTCCAGCTAATGGCCCATTAAATGAACTAATATAACGCTCTGCACACAGGATAGGAAAGAAGACAAATTAGCTGAGCAATTCACCGGGGCTATAGATATAATTTACGTCCACTTTAATAGCCTTAAGACAGGCTGACAAATGAAGCATACAGGCAGCATACTAATGAACCATAAAGGTGAACAGCATGTTACTAGAGTCGGGTCAGAGAGGTCAACTCTGTCATTCCTACACAGACAAGCAGATTCTCAGGACGTGGTTCTGGAGAGGAACAAACTGAAAGCAGTAAAACTTCAACCAAAAAAAATACATTTGCAGAAGATTTGCTCAGGTCATCCATTACATGGATGCATTACATCACTTGCTCACCAATGGATCCTCTGCAGTGAATGGGTGCCGTCAGAATGAGAATCCAAACAGCTGATAAAATAATATATTTAAATAAATGTATTAAATAAATAATAAAATAATCACTCTAGTCCATCAGTTAATGTCTTGTGAAGAGAAAATCTGTGAAATAAATCCATCTATGCATTTTTACATTTATACGAGTCCTCTATCCATAATATTGGTTTCTTCAGTGAAAAAGTAATCTCGTCTGAATCAGGAGAGACATATGCACAGGTGTTTCTGTAAATATGCAGCTTTTCTCTTCACAAGACATTAACTGATGGACTGTGAGGATTATTGTGATGTTTTTATCAGCTCTTAAATTCTGACGGCACCCATTCACTACAGAGGATCCATTGTTGAACAAGTGATGTAATGCTACATTTCTCCAGATCTGCTCTCCAAATGCCTGAGGGTAAAGTATGAGCAAATTTTCATTTTTTAGATGAACTAATCCTTTAACTACACATTTCTACTGTGCGTACTGCTTTCTCTCAAAAAAATGCCTTTTGACATGGGATGTCCCCGTGATCCTCAAGTCAGATCCACTTTCCTGCAGAGTTTAGCTCCAACCCTGATCAAACTCACCTACCTGTGCTTGTCTAATGATCCTGAAGACATCGATTAGCATGCTCAGGTGTGTGTGATTAGGGTCGGAGCAGGAAAGTGGATCTGTAAACATGAACCGATTCAACAACAGAAAAAGATTCAGTGAGTCAACACAGGCTTCATTCATTACACACGAACAAGAATACATGTGTAAATAATTTATACAAACATTCTTAAGTGTTGCATGAAATTAAATGTGGTAATTTACATAATATCAGATTTTCCCAGAAAATCATTCTGCTTATTTTTGTTGTATGATTTTACTTACTCCACCTTAATTGTCTGGCTTTCACTGTGAATTCTCTCTAATATACATCAATATGCAGACAAATATAAAAATATAGTTTAAAGTTGAATGTTTGTAATGGAAAAATAGAAAACATCAGAGTAAAGACTAATAAGCCAATGAATCAGTTGTATATATATATAATTGTTATTAAACAATTCTTTTTATAATTTTTTTTTTAAAGTCTTTGTTATTACATTTTCTGTTTCTGTTCATTTGAATTTCAGCTTTAGTTTTATTTGAATTCTATGTTTGTTTGTCATCTTAATACATTTTTAGGGTTTTTCAAAATGTCTATAAAGTTTTTAGTTTTTTGTTTTAGTTATATATTACACATTTGATTACATCAAATAAAACCAAATAAAAATCACAAATCATTCTGAATAAACTAAGTTTATACATAACCTTACTTTCAGTTAACTAACCTTGCCATGAATAAAATGCCTTAAATAAAACATGATTCTTTCACGTTTTTAGCATCGTGACACAACACATGCCAGCTTTATCATTCATAAACTCGTGTCTCTGTAAATCCAACACCTGTTTGCGGTTATACCTCAGATAACGAATGACACAACATGCAAGAGTGTGTATCAGCTCTCGTCTCATCGTTTCCACAAACAAGCCGTCGTCACGTTCAGAGAAAATACATATTTCCTTGTCTGTACTGTGTGCTAAACTCTTGATAAACATGTTTCCACTGAATCCCTGGAGTTTCCTCGTCTAATCCGGTCTCCAGAAGCAAGAGGCTTGTTTCTACCCAAAACAACAGCCAAAGTTTGGATTCCATTAAAAACAAAGTTAACTAGAAGACGGAGAAAACCCTCCGTTCAAGTATACCAGCATTAATCTACTCTCCTGTCTGCTTTGTTTATTGGAGGAAAATGTCAGATTGTTATGTTGTGTTATGATTGATCAGATCGCCTGTCAATCAAACTTCCAGCGAAGATTCAATTGATCAAAACAAACAAACACTAATCTAACCTGCTCCTTCAGCGGATTCAACATCCAGACACTTGTCTTCAAATAAACACATAATATCTATAAACACAGTTTCATTTAGAGATCCCAAATATTTAAATCACAAAATGGCTATTACTTTTCCGAAAAGGTTTTTGAAAATCATTGTATAATAATTGCACAAAGATAGCAATTTCTAGATACTGAAATATCTTAGAGATAATAACTAGAAAATTATTTCCTTTTGAATTTGGAATGACAGTTTTTATGATTTTAACTTTTGATTTAATTTTCTGATATTTCCTTGTAATTTTAGCCGTGCTAATTTGATACTGTTCCAAAAGTTGCTGTTCTCAAATTACATACACAACTAACTGACATGTAATCTCAAAAACACAACCAGTATTGATAATGAAATATTTCTTGAGCAGCAAATCATATTAGAATGATTTCTGAAGGATCATGTGACACTGAAACAACGATGCTGAAAATACAGCTTTGACTCACGGGAATAAATTACATTTTAACCTATATTCACATAGAAAAGTTATTTAAAGTTTTAATAATTTTTCACAACATAATTTTTTCTGTATTTTTCATAAGAAAAAAAAACGTACAGACCTCAAATGTTGGTAGTGTATATGTATACTTTATACTCACCCACAGTGTATTCTGGGATTGCCTTATTTAAGAAGGGTACATGGCCAGTTATGCCGTCTTAAAATGTGAACGGGCCTAATAAAGTGGTCTCCAGTAGCTCACTAGGAGTCAGTGGTAGCTGGTGTCCTGCAGCGGTTGAAAGCTGTATTTATAACTCAGGGTCTCAGTGGTCAGATGTTCATTTGATGACTTGACCATGAGCATGACCTGCTGTAAAACTGACACACCAGCAACAGCTCAAGACTTCCTCCTCCATTAACATCAACAGACCCTCAGCACAGGTTAAAGAGCACGACGTTCATCCTCCGACGCCCTGCTGCGCCCTCTGACCTCTCAAACACACATATATGATCAAATTCAAATAGCATTTAAGCATGTTTACAACACCATTTTGCAATTAATATTAGGGACAAGCTTGGAGCAGTATAGAGGGTGTATAAGGGGCTAATCATTGTTATAATTATAATAATGTATATCATATACTCTATACACAGTGTTGGGAAGGTTCCTTTGGAAATGTAATAGGTTACAGATTACAAGTTTCCCTATTTTAAAATGTAATATAAGTAGTGCAACTTTCAATTACTTATTAAAATAATGTAACTGATTACATTTGATTACTATTTTATTACTTTTTAAGGTTTTTGACTGTTTTCAAATCGTTTTTTCAAACATTTAAAGCAGGCAGGGTTAACCTTATAGTAAGGACTCAACACTGATTACTATCACTTTTGAAATCCTTTATCTTTTGAATTAAGATTATAATAATTTCATTTTAAAGCACAGCCACCACAAACTCAGACTTTAGCGCCTCTCTTTACTTTGAGTCCGTTCTGAGGTTAAACACAGATTTAAAATCCTAAGAAACCGTTTAATAGCTATGATACAGTTTCTGAAATCAAATCTTTGCATAGCTCTGACAGGAAACTCTGGCATCTAACAATGCCTTAAACAGTTGATCTTAAAACATAGAGCTTATACATAAACCCAAACAGGAAATAAAACCATTTTTGAATAAGCACATGTCCTAATCTATGTCCTAAATTCCTGAAACATCTCTGTCTCATATTTTACAGCAGATAATACAATTTGGGAAAGAAATCAATCAAATCTGTATGTGTGTAAAAATATTCAGATTTAACCCGCTTTGTAATCATTAACATTTTCAGAAGTAACTGTAATTTAATTACACGTTTTTCTTAGTAACTGTATCAGATTAAGGTTACATTTATTTTGTAATTAAATTACATAATTCCATTATATGTAACTAGTCCTACACACACACACACACACACACACACACACACACACACACACACATACACGCACGCGCACGCACACTCACACTCACACTCACACACATACACACACACTCTCACACACACACACACACACTCTCACACACACACACACACAGACACAGACACAGACACAGACACAGACACACACACACACACACACATACATACACACACACATACATACACACACACTCACACACACACACACACACATACACGCACACGCACACGCACACTCACACTCACACACACACACTCACACACACTCACTCACACACTCACATAAAACAACCCAAGATTGCATCAGATCAACAATTCAATCCAGCTATTCAACAATGAGCTGGAATGCTGTGTGACTGATCTATAAACTTTGAGCTGCAGTATGAACAGACAGATTTAGTCCACACCTGGCATTTCCTCAGGAATCAGGTTTGATAACTGTGTCCAGTCACAACAGAAGTAACCCATGAGAAGTCTCTCAGGTTGACTGAGCAGTTTGGCACGCTCTGACCTCCGGCTGCGCCAAGACATGAGCTCATCATGAGCTCCAGAAATCATTGTTTTAACAATAACATATGGTGCATTATTATTAATATCAATACAACAAAAGCAAGAGCAACTAATAAATATGCATGCATAAATTATGATCTAAAGAATAACAACAACAACAATAACAACAATAAAAGCCATTGCATGAATTATTATACAATATATAGTGTTGTATCATTTTATACAATAAAGAGCTTTCATTCATTATAAATATTAATATGACAACAGCAAGAATAAATAAATATGCTATATAATAATAATAAATGAAAGATAGTGTATATAAATATTAAACAATGTATAGTGTTATAATATAATTTTATATAATAACATTTTTGTTATGCATTTAGTATTAATGTAACAAAAAAACAAACAAAAAAACTTATATGCATGAAAGTAAGAAATCAAAATAATGTATGACGTATAAAATATTCTACAACATATAGTGTTGCATAATTTTTATACAATACCATATTTAAGATTATTAATACTAATTTGACAACAGCAAGAATGGATGGATGGATGGATGGATGGATGGATGGATGGATGGATGGATGGATGGATGGATGGATGGATGGATGGATGGATGGATGGATGGATGAATGAATGAATGAATGAATGAATGAATATCCACCACACAACGATGACAAGGATAATGAGCTTACTTCAGCCATTATTTTCTTCGAGCAATTCATTTTTTGGGGTGATTTTGTGGTGAAATATGATCAGGACATGCTCAACAGGATTTGTGAGATTCACCCATATTTTCTTCCTGACTGTCTCTTTTTTCAGTGTCAGACTGACATTACAGAAGATATATGGGGTAAACTAGGCTGCAGTCTACATTACGCTTTGCTGTAATAGAATGTGTTTTCGTATGTGTTTGTGCATGCCGACCAAATCATTCAGCATCACTCCTAACAACACATAAAAACTGCCCAGAATAACTGCCCAATGGTTCCCAGCTGTGCACATCTGACTCAAGATACCGCTGGTTGCAGCAAACAACTTGTTGAAATAAAATGAAGCAGAAAACAGACGAAAACCATCAGGTCACACCACTTCAAACTACGTCTCTGGAAGCCAATACGCAAGCGACAACTTAGATGCTCATAATGTTGCTGTCGAAACGAATCTGTCTGCAGCACTTTGATACACAAGCGGCTCTCAGATTACCCATGATCCCAGTGCAAAACCAGTGTCTGTTATCAGTCTGCTAGACAAAGAGGAGACTACAGAAACTGAAACTGTAGGGCGAGATTTGTGAAGAATTTCCTGTCGTGTGTAGATTATCACCAAAAAACAACATCCTCCAGTATTAGCATCCTCTCACACTGGCTTTGACTGCCGTTACAGATAACATTCTTGGCTTTCAATATATTAGAGACTCAAACAACCCGAGAAAACGCTCTGTAGGGGGGGGACTTTTGGGGGAAATTTATTTGAAAGGAAATGCTTTAAAAACAATATATTTTCTAGAGTGCACACACAAACGCTACTGGATTTCAAGATTCAAGTGTTTTTTTGTGTGTGTTTTTAAATATAGAATACATATTTTTTATTGTATATATACAGCGTACAACTTGAAGTGAGATGTACTGGTGCATTAAATAAAAATAAATAGTAGTCTATTGCTGTTTTATTATTGTTGGCAAACAGACTGGTAATATTATTATTATTATTAATAACAATAATACTAATAATAAATAATTGTATTAAATTAATGCATGAAAGATGTTGTATAACAATATTATGCAATAAACAGTGTTTTATAATTGAAATACAATAAACAAACAAACCAATATAAAGTGAAAGTATAACATGGCTGGAAATGGACTTACCGTACTGGCAGCTCGGACCGCTGAATCCGGCCGGACAGAGACAGAGTTGAGCAGAACCTTCTCTGCACTGACCTCCGTTAAAACACACGCCGTAACTGCACACAGCTGTCAGAGACACACAGACACAAAGAGATGCTGATCACACACCTGTACACGTGGAAGATGACATGAGACATGAAAACATGCAGCTTCAGCAGATGTTTCTGTTGTACTATTAGGCTCTTAACACCTGAAGAAAAAGCACTCTAGCATACTCCTGAAAACTGAAAGTAAACAGTGAGTATAAAAATACAGTTGTATGAATATCTTTTAACTATAAGAGATCGTTTCAAATCCACATCACCAACATAAACACATTACTGCTGTTTAATGTTAACTAAAAACTATTACTAAAGAACTGTAAATAATAGGGGTGGCTCGATACCACTTTTTCAGAATCGATCCCGATCCGATACCAAAACTTCTGAGTATCGGCCGATACCGATACCGATATCGATACAATATCAGAGCATTTTTTTTATTTATCACTCTAGAATTTCTATACCTTTATGGAACAAAACTTTATGGTGTTTTATTATGTTTTTGTGGCTTTTGTACCTTAACAATAACACAGAATATTGTACACAGAATATCGGATTTGGATCAGTCTCGTCTGACCGATACCCGATCCGGCAGAAAATGCCAGTATCGGAGCTATACTGATACTGAATATCAGATCGGCGCACCCCTAGTAAATAACTGAAATTACACAGAACAAGATCATTAAATAAAATAAAACTTGGCAGCTAACGGAAATAGGTTTTATATTATATATGTATATACAGTACTTTATGTTAATACATAAATAAAAATATATAGAAATGTTTTTAAAAAATAAAAATTACAAAATAAATTAAATTGAAACTGAAATTATTAAAATAAAAGCTAATTTTCAAATATTAAACAGTTAATAAAATATTAAATAACAAATGTTTACTAAAATATGTAAAAAACAATAATAAATACTAACAAATATAAGTATATAAATAATATTAAAATAACACTGAAGTATGTTAGCATGTAAAATTACACCACCACTATTACATGATTTTATATGTGAATGTTGTCATAATCTGAAAGTTGTCAAAACATGAATATAATTTTTTTTAAAGCAAAAACCATTGTATTGCACTTTTAAGACCAGTCAAGTAGTCACTCAAAGTCATTGTCATCATATAATATATACACAAAATTATCATGCATTTCAAAACCTGAAAGATTGCTATCTAAAAATATGAAAAAACAAAACAGAAAATAGAAAACAAAGTAAGCAACACAAGTCAGTATCAAAACATTCAGGAGCATTAGCATTTCCTTTTGAAATATCTGAATATGAATAAACCTTTGGCAATGATCATTATATTACATAATACATTATTACATAAGATGTGCTGGAACTCACGATAATCGAGACAAAACATGATATGAATCTTCATAATCCCTGAAATACTTTCAACTGGAGTCCAGACAATTCAAGGACACATTTCCTTTCTAAACATCAGCAGACCTGAAACAATAGATGGACAATTACTGTCTTTGTAACAACAGGCATTGTTGTTCATGTGGACAGACCACCCAGGACAGTAGTTAGGCACATTCCTGGTACTCGTTCAGGACATTTCCGTCTCCGGCAACAAAGACATGCTCATTATTACCGCTATTGGTGGTCAGTTCTGTTTTAAATTACTTTGTCAGCATCAATCACTATAAATGGTCATTTTCTGCTCCCAAATTCTGACTTTTGCTTCTTAAAGAAAAGATGAGTATTTTCAAGTGCACATTTTCTTAAAAGGGAAGGAAGTCTCACTAAAGCACGATTCAAGCACCGAGGGCACTTCTAATACAACCCAGAGTCATTAAGTCAAATGGTATACTTGAGAAACAAATAAATAAACAGGGTTTCAGCGAGTATGTAGCATACCCCAAAAGACCCCTTCAAGATTGAGTTTCACAGACATTTTGACCAGAATGAGAAACAGAATTTGTTTGTTGTCCCACTCACAAGCCTTACCAAATTAAGCCAAAGCTATTTTCCTGAAGCGCCTTGATGTGTGTTATTTAATGAGTTCCAGTTCTTTCATTTTAATGCTTTTTTTTAGCCTGTCCAGTTGAACCCACTGGATATGATGTTCATTCAAAATACTGCAGAAAAAGAGAACATCAATGCGGAGATGATGTTGTTTATGTCAAAACTGGAACCAAGCCGTTCACACAGAACGCATATTTTGTGCATTTTCTAGAGGGACATCTATCAGCGTTGCACTCAGCGTCTTATGGCGGGACGGCTCTCTCCCCCATTCCACTGCATCTCATGTTTTTAAATGAAAAAAGTAACATTACACTTTGTGATTTGTGATTTGTGATTGGTGAAAGTGATTGGTTTTCCATGCTTTGTATTAAACTGTGTATAATATACATGATGCTTTTTTGTGTCTAACTGTTTAAGCAACTTAATTAATTATATATGGTTAAACATTATTTTAAACATTATTTTCTCTTTTTCCGAACATGTACATTATGTACATTTTTCAAAGGTAGTCATATTATTTTATGCTTTGAAGAACCGTGCATTAATAATATTTTGCTCAATGCACTCTCTTGTGGCCTCTTGAGAGAAGCCAAACGCTTTTATGAAAATTTAAATTATGTTGGGGGGGGGGGCACAAGCATATTTTGAGGACATGCCCCTCTAGACACGCCCCTGGAACTGCTAGATTAAACTAATTAGCATTTAGGGGGGAAAAGCAAAGAAAAGCCATCACTGCACGCTTCCTTCTATCAACCAGCTCACTAAATGACGGCAACACCTCAGAGACGACCTTTCGACTCCTTAACAAGATCTAAACGGTCTTTTCTGCCACACACTTTACTGCCGCTGCAAATCCAACAGCCTCTTGATTGTCCAGCGGCTGGCCAGTGAATCACGCTGAAGGAAAAGGTTGTGAAGACAGACGCTCTGTACGTGTGCCAGTCAGACGGGGAGCATCAACTTGTGTTTTGTCCATGTTCAGTGGCTCAGAAAAAGAAGTGATTAGTTTGTCCCATTTCTTAAAGTGCTTCCATGTCTCAAGTTGCAGAGATAAAAGACGAGCGTGGTTTAAAGGCAACAGATACTGATGCAGAAGAGGAAAAGATGTTAAGCGGTGTACAGGAATTCATACTGAGCGTGTTTATAAACAAACCAAACCTGGATCGGGGACGAGGCCTACATTTTGCAGATATAACGAGCAGTTTCACCTTCTTAGACAGACAAAGGGGTCTTTGAGGATTTTGTTGGCTCTAGTAATAAGACGCCAGAGAAAATCACAACTCGCAGGATAAACTGTTATACAACTGTCAGTCATTCTGGCATGAGACCACTCGAGCTGCCACGAGTCCGGGATAAACACGAACTGTGGATGTTAACTTGATTAAGAGAAGGATTGAGTTTAGGGGGCTTTGGGTACAAGGAACGGTTTTGACCGAATGTGACCCAGAGTCTCAAAACCACTTCTGGGAACCATAGAGTCCCTTCATCCAAAAGAGAACAACAGACCCAATCTAATCTTAGTCTGGACGGATGCCAGGCTTGATTTGACAATGAACACAAAGATCACCGAATCAATAAAACACTAAAAATACGTCATGATGCACAAAACTAACTAAGGCTTTTAGACAGTACAAGCTATTGAACGGACCTCTCACAGTCCCATATTCAAGCCTGGCACATTAAATATGGCGTCTACTCTTAATAGAGGCACTATGACAGCATTTTGAACAAAATCAGGCCCAAATGAAGTTCATTTGGAGTTCAAAACAGCTTGCCAAAGTCAACTTTCTGGAAAAGTTAGCTCATTCTGTTAAACTTCTTCAAACACCATTGGGAATCTTCTAAATGAACAAAGATTTAAAAAAAAACTGAAGAACATTCATTTATTGAAACTTCTGGAATTAAAGGGAAAGTTCACCCAAAATGAAAATTTGCTGTTAATTTACTCATCCTCAGTACTACTTTTTTTTTCTACAGCAGAACGCCGGTAAACAAGATTTTAGCTCAAACTGTAGTCCTTGGTGATACATAAAATGCAAGTCAACAGCAGCCCGTTTTTGAGAATCAAAAAGGCATATCAAGGAACACAAAATGAATACCCATGGCTTCTGACGATATAATGAAGTCTTATGAAGTGAAACGATCAGTCTGTGCATGAAACTGAAACTCATAGGGCACCAATAATACACCGGTGCAATGCGGTGCGATGCAGGTGTTTTTTGCTAATTTCAGCCTGACAGCAGTTATCATTTTCATGTCCTGTGCCACGTTGTTTAAATAGCAAATGCATTTGCGCCCATGAGCGTGCTGGTCTGAAAACGAGGTGTGTTGGCGTGTTGCTATTTTGAGAAAACTGAAATAGACCGTGCCATTGACCAACTAAAACCTGGTCTAAAGTCAATGGCGCAGTATTTTTTTATTATTTAAAGAGCGCATTAGTAATATGCACCTATAGGCGGGTCCACAAAGTACGTCCACTCTTATTACACACACATGGACACGCAGCAGCACACAAACATGCCAAATATACAAAATTAAAGGATTACAATGTAAAAGATTATTATTGTGTAGGCTACATAAATATAAAAATGCCTACATATCATAATGGATAGTCATTGCGTGTATCAGAATTAGGCTACACATTTGCTTGCGCACGAACAGATCTGTTACTCTCTGGAGACGTGTTCAGTCTTTACTCGTGCATATTCCTCCGTGTAAATAGCGAATCCACCATAGTGCGAGCGCAACTGACTCTTAAAGGGAATGAGACTCTGATTGGTTAATTGCACGTTATGCCCAAAACACACCCATTACTCATTAAGAGAACAGGGACATTCCTTTTGGACCATGCGCCGGGTGCACCCACCGCTTTACCCGCAGCTAAACAAGCAAAAGTGGATTTGGACACACACTAAGTGCACCTGCGCCTTGCGCTTTAGACCATACACTCAGATTGTTAAAATAGGGCCCATATACGCTGGTATTTTGAATCATTTCAAGTTGGAGTAACTGTCAAGCGTCCGAAAGTGTGTTTTGAGTAACTTGTAGATCTGTGCTGCTCGAGCCACGATGTGTTTTAGATGATACCGTATGTTTTTTTTTTTAAATCAAAACAGGCAAACTGACCAAGGAGCCCCTACCAAGTATTGAGTACATATACAGTAAATGAACATACTTTCCAGAAGGGCAACAATTCACTAAAAAAAATGTATTGGTCTTATGAAGTATTCTAATTTGTTGAGACAGTGAATTGGTGAGTTTTTGTTAAATGTGAGCCAAAATCATCACAATTAAAAAATCTAAAGACTTAATTGCATTGAATTTATTTAAGTCAAGTCAAGTCAAGTCACCTTTATTTATATAGCGTTTTTAACAATACAAATTGTAACAAAGCAACTGCACAATATCAAAATAGGAAAATTGTGTCAAAAATGTAAAATGACAAGTTTTAACACTCAATTTTCAATTTAATACACGAGTTTCACAATTTGAGTTGAATTAATGAAATAAATTCACTTTTCCACGACATTCTAATTTACATTTACATTTATGCATTTAGCAGACGCTTTTATCCAAAGTGACTTACAGTGCATTCAGGTTATACATTTATTGTAAGTATGTGTGTTTATTTATGTGTTTATTATTCAATTTATTGAGATGCACCTGTATTGGAAGGCCTGAGGGTGAGAAAATTAACAGCCAACTTTCATTTTTGGTCGAACTATCCCTTTTAAACTTCTTACTAAACTTAAAATGCCACTGGACAGAGTGCTTTGGTATATCACTGTTCAGGTATTTTAAACTCATTTTTACCCGCTGTGAGTATATCATGCCTAATAAGGGTCCATAGCTAGGCTAGTCTTCATCAGGGATGCTTGTGGAAGTATGCAGACTATGACAGTCCTATAAAATCCTATCAAAAGATTCCCAACTGGTCCATTTAGGCACAGCAAAACTCCTCCGAAAAGAAAAAGCAAAGGAGCTCTCTTGTTACCAGAACAATGACAATGATGAGACTCCAGACCAGACAGCAGGACGGGATGAGCTGCTGAAATCCAATTACAAACCGAGGCTTTTGGCTTTAGAAAGTAAAACAAATTCAGACAAAGTGAGATCAGGGCTTTGTTGCTGAGGCAAGCATGACAATTAGAATCATTTAAACTAAACCACCAACCCTAAGTATTAAAATGTGGTGTGTAACTCATCCCATGTCATGTGTACTACCTGATAATGCTTCAGATCTGCGGCTTTAGGAGAGGTGTGCCATTACTGTTCAAAACCCACCAGTCCACACTACAAGTGGTGCAACTAATCTGTGCAGATTTCTCTCCAGTCTGTACCCTGGTAAGTCACCATAAAGCACTCTCTCTATTCCAACCAATAAAGCAATACAGAATCCACAGGTATGAGGATTACAGCCAATCTTGACACTAATTTCCTAATTCCACAGTGGACCGGAAGGCCAATGGAATGTGTAACTAGTTAATAGTTTAACAGAAGCAAGTGTAACGGATGTATGCCAGTAAGGGCTGTGTGTAAACCTCACTCCCCTGACCTCAAAAAGAGGCACTCTAGCGACTGACGCTAGAGGCTGTAGCCTTTAGCGTCCTTGGTAGAGCGCCCGCCTCCGCGCCGGCGTCCCGGGTTCGCGACCCGCTCGGTGAGTTGGTGCGGACCCGTGTTGGGGGGGTTACATTGGTGCCGTGACCCGCACGGGAGTGAGGTTTAGGGGGGTGAGTGTAACGGATGTATGCCAGTAAGGGCGGTGTGTAAACCTCGCTCCCCTGACCTCAAAAAGAGGCACTCTAGCGACTGACGCTAGAGGCTGTAGCCTTTAGCGTCCTTGGTAGAGCGCCCGCCTCCCGCGCCGGCGTCCCGGGTTCGCGACCCGCTCGGTGAGTTGGTGCGGACCCGTGTTGGGGGGGGGGTTACATTGGTGCCGTGACCCGCACGGGAGTGAGGTTTAGGGGGGTGAGTGTAACGGATGTATGCCAGTAAGGGCGGTGTGTAAACCTCACTCCCCTGACCTCAAAAAGAGGCACTCTAGCGACTGACGCTAGAGGCTGTAGCCTTTAGCGTCCTTGGTAGAGCGCCGGCATCCCGGGTTCGAGACCCGCTCGGTGTGATGGTGCGGACCCGGGGGGGGTTACACAAGCATGCCAAAAGAGTTGAAACGCTCTCTAATCTATCATCTGGACACATTTACTTCACAGTAAAACTAATTACCTGGAGCATGAAACTCTTAATCACTAACTCCATCTGTACCTCTAAAAGCCAGCTGCATAATCAAGCATTTACTGTCCAAAAAAGCCCCCAAAATGATCATACATATAGATTTCTGTCATTGACTCTCATAGGCACATGATTAACACAAGGGCATTTGTGCACTTTTCAGTAAATACAGTGATTTTACATAGCATGGCATTTAAAGAGGACTTACGATACAGGCATCCGGCCTCCCTGTTGAGCTGTGACCATCCTGGGCAGCACTTGTAAACCGCCTGGTGCTCCTGTCGATACACCTGTCTGTATGCGGTATAGTAAGACGTCCTGTGGGGAAAAAGGAAGAAATCTTGCTATGTTCTTAATATTATCCTGCACACTCACTCTCTAACTAACTAGTATACATACTAATAGGGTAAAACAGGGCTAAGAAACAATGTGCTATTCACTGCGCCTAAAATGTATAACTGCTGAACAAATATATATGTTGTGTTGAACATTAGTTAATGCATCAACAGATTTTGTGTGAAAATAAATCATTCAAGTTTTTTATTTATTTTTAAAATCATAAAAATGCATGAGGTGGCAAGAGAGCCTTTTATCCAAGATATTGATACAAATACTTCAGCTAAAATTATGTTTTTTGAAATAATGTCTTAGTTAATACTTGTTCAAAACAATCACTATAGCAAAGTTTGTACTATTGTCTGCATTTCTACTAGTGTTCTATTGTACTAGTTTCTATTTTAAAAATAAAATTCTTATTTTTTGTTCAATAAATATACTGTCATTAAAATATGTTAACATAAAAATATTTTTCAAATACATAAACAAAATCCTTTACTAAGTAAAGATTCTGAAAGTATTGAAGGAGATCCAATAATAATTGACTATGTATTTACAATAGTAACAACAAATAATATTTTATTATATGATATGATTAATAGCATGTTTTAAAAAATATGGTTTCATTCTAAACATGGTAATATGGACACCCAACATAATATATGATATTGACCACCTGAATCTAACCATGTCATGTTAACAAATGGAAAAGTCAGTGATCTATTAATTATCATATTAATTACTGTGCGCCTTTAGCCCCAACAGCAGGGGTGCGTTTTACCCCAAATACTTTTACATATTCTTTCGTTATTTAAAAACTGTTGCTTTAATTATCTTTAACAAAACTGAAAATCATAAAGAAGACCTTTGTCGCAAAATATATGCATGAATTTTAGCACGAAATTTTATAATCAAAAGTATTGAATGACGTGTTTTCCTTTGTTTTCCCCTCTGTCATTCGCTGGAACTGTGCATACAACAGTTAGCCGAAGCTAGGGATTACGGTTTATGAAGGTTTTAATGTGGATGTTTTTCTTACTCAAATGTATTGCTTGACTTCAGAAGGCCTTTATTAATGGAGCACTTTTATGATGGATGGACGCACTTTATTTTGCTTCAAAATCTGGACCACCATTCATTGTCATTATAAAGCTTAGAAGAGCCATGATATTTGTAGTATAACTTTCATCTGAAAGAAGGAAATCACCTAGGATGGCTTGAGGGTGAGTAAATCATGGGTGAACTGTCCCTTTAACCCTCAAAACACAAAAAACACTTCTAAAAAACAACCCAAAAAGTGTAAAAATAGCCTCATTCTGCAGGAAAACTATGGACTTGACAACTCTGATTTAGCTAAAAATTAGCCTACTGTATATATTCATTATATTTGACTTCACCTGTATGTCTTAATTATTTATTGTTATATGTCTTAATTTATTATTTATTTATTGTAAACATGTTTATGACAGCCACTGTTTAAATGATCCTATTTCAACAACGAATATAAATTATAGAAGATTTAGAATAAATAGAATAAAAAGATTTAGAAGTTAATGTAAAAACTGCCATATGTGCATTTTACATGTTTGCATTCAACTTTTTTATTGTAAGTGATGATAATTATATCTAAAAATAAACAGGAATTTAATTTAACAGTTTGTGTTGTTAATTGTAACTTTTAATATTTGTGCAAGTAATATGGCTCCCTAAAGTTTGCAGCATCAGCTGAGGTAGATATTACCCTTAAGAAAACTGTAATTATAAGCATTATAGTAGAACTTATTTAAAGACAGAGCAACAATTTGTTCAGTGAAATACTGTTTAATAAAAAAAGAAAAAAGTTACACACTACATACACCATAAATAAACCAGTCTATTGTTAAAAAGAAAGAAAGAAAGAAAGAAAGAAAGAAAGAAGAAAAAGAAAGAAAGAAGAAAGAAAGAAAAAAGAAAGAAAGAAAGAAAGAAAGAAGAAAGAAAGAAAGAAAGAAGAAAGAGTAAGAAGAAAAAAGAAAGAAAGAAAGAAAGAAAGAAAGAAAGAAGATCTCCCCTCCCTCCTCCCGCCCTCCTCCCTCCCTCCCTCCCCCTCCCCCTCCCTCCTCCTCCCTCCCTCCCTCTCCCCTCCCGCCTCCTCCCTCCCCCTCCCTCCCTCTCCTCTCTCCCTCCCGCCCTCCCTCCTCCCCCGCCTCCTCCCTCCCCTCCCCCTCCCTCCCTCCCTCCCTCCCTCCCTCCCTCCCTCCCTCCCCTCTCTCTCTCCCTCCTCCCCTCCCTCCCTCCCTCCCTCCCTCCCTCCCTCCCCCTCCCTCCCTCCCTCCCTCCCTCCCCCCTCCTCCCTCCCTCCGCCCTCCTGCCCTCCCTCCCTCCCTCCCCCCTCCCTCCCTCCTCCCTCCTCCCTCCCTCCCTCCCTCCCTCCCTCCCTCCCTCCCTCCCTCCCTCTCTCTCTCTCTCTCCTCCTCTCCATCCCTCCCCCCTCCCTCCCTCCCTCCCTCTCCTCTCCTCTCTCCTCCTCCCTCCCTCCCTCCCTCCCTCCCTCCCCCTCTCCCTCCTCCTCCCTCCTCCCTCCCTCCCTCCCCCTCCCTCCCTCCTCCCTCCCTCCTCCCTCCCTCCCTCCCCTCCCTCCCCTCCCTCCCTCCCTCTCCTCCTCCCTCCCCCCTCCCTCCCTCCCTCTCCCTCCCTCCCTCCCTCCCTCCCTCTCCTCCCCCTCCCTCCCTCCCTCCCCTCCCTCCCTCTCCTCCCTCCCTCCCTCCCTCTCTCTCCCTCCTCCCTCCCTCCCTCCCTCCCTCCCTCCCTCTCTCGCTCTCGCTACTCTCTCTCTCCCTCCCTCCCCCTCCCTCCCTCCCTCCCTCCCTCCCTCCCTCCCTCCCCCCTCCCTCCCTCCCCCCCTCCCTCCCTCTCCTCTTTTTTTCTCTGAGCCCCTACTTTCTTTCTTACACACAGTCTGTCATCAGCTGCTTTAGCGTTCATCCTCTTTCTCTCAGAGCTATTAAAGGCCGTTCGGTGTGTGTTTGTGGTTAGTCAGTGTATGAGAGTCAGGTCATGACTGATGTTTGTGGATGTGAAAAACACAAACATATGAGCCTGTAATCAGCCCCACTTCTGTCTTATCCACCCTTTAATGATGTGTTCTGTGAACGTGAGATCCAGAGCTTCCCGCTCTCTGTAGTTTACAGTCCTGCATCTCGTAACCCTGCGCCCTTTGTTTATAGCACCTAATTGCAGGACCCGGGTCTCTCACATGCTAAGTATACAGAGCCGTAGTGAGAGGAGGGTTGTCAGAGCGTGAGCACGGGGCGATTGTCTTCTGTCGTGTATGTATGCGAGACCCTCTGGAGATGCCTGTCAAATTGCTGCTTTCATCAAGAGCGTAACTGCACTTTACACTTAAAAGAGTCTGATTAGAGAAGAAAGGTAACGCATGAGAAGAAAATAGCCTTTTCTGATGTTTCAGAAGGGAATAGTGTGGAGTGCACAAGCCAGCATCACCACTGCTATTACATATTTAGGGATAGCTATTGGAACAAACGCTTTCTACACAGGATATAGTGTATACTGCATAACATTTTTATAGTATGTGAAAAAGTATGTAACGATACACATTTTAAAAGTACTATACTAACTGTTTCTGCGTGACATTAGGGATATGGATCTGAACAGATGCATACTGCACTCTCCACAGTGTATACCGCATACTATTTTTAAAGTATGTGAAACACAGTATGCAACAAAAAACATTATGAACATACTGTGCTACATTGTTGGCACATGACATTACAGATAAGGATTTGAACAAATGCATACTACAATGCATATACTGTATACTATTTTTACAGTGTGTAAAATGCAATAATAAACATTTCTAAAGTACTACACTACATTGTTGCCGCATGACTTTAGGGATAAGGATTTGAAGAAATGCAAACAGTACAGCACATACTGTATACTGCATACTATTCTTTTTAAATAAGTCAAACGGTATGCAACAATACAAATCACTACATCATTGTAGTATGTATCAGAAATGCTTATTTTACATTTTTAATACAGGTTTGCATTAAACTATCTTTTAAAGCATCTTTACTTTGGGCAGTAAAATCAAAAAGACATTGTGTTTTGTGTTTCTATTTTTCTGAGTAGATTACAGATATGTGGAAGGCGTGCATACTACACGTAATATGCATGCTATATACTACAGCAATGGTAAAAGTAGCAGTTGATTTTCACTTATCAGACACTAAGTATATTTTTACATAAAGATGCTTGTGCAGTCAGTGTTTTCGATGTGTGAATATCAGACCCACCTCCTCTCGTAGCCCATGCACCACGACTGTCCCGGGCATCCCTGTTTCCAAGCTTTAACCATCCTCGTGAAGCTCTGGACACACGGCTGCGTCTGGGCCACAAGCTTCACCTCCTGCTCAGCACACACATTTGGCCTGGAGATAAAACACACACTTCAGTTAACCTGCAGGTTCAGTCCTCAATGAGCAGCCTGAAGTGAAACATCTTGAAGAAGAACCTACAACATTTGGACATTTTGGTTACAAGCCCAGATATTAGAGCACTAGGTCACACCAATCCAAACATAGAGGATCATAAACATTTATCATTTAGTCCGCTGAAATTTGCAACAGTCCTTATATGTAATTTGAATAAACTCAAATGAATTTGACAGCGGAACAAGTTGTAAGACTGTCAATTACTTAGACGCTCCATGTCAGATTGAGCAATAGTGAATATTAATATAATAAGTAAATGCTAATAAATCCCCTGAATCATCTCTGCCCAAACAGACGACAAGATACACATCTTTGCACAGCTTAAGCATTAGTCACTCTGTAAAAATGTTGTATCTCCTCAAACACAGTGAACCTGCAGGCCATTAGTTTGATGGCTGGGTTATGGGCAGATAGTGTTACAGAGATATGAAAGTGTGCTTTGTCTGTCATTTCTATTAATCACTCAAAATATTATTTCTGAATGTTCTCCAGACATTTAAAATATCCAGTTTTTTTAAACATTGTTAATTGATTATGTGAACGTTAAGGAGGTGTTCCATTTTGCAAACCTTGTGTGAATATTACTTTTGAATGCTCTCCAAACATTCCAAAACAAGCAGCTAACAAATATGGTGTGCTAATAATTTCTAAAACATTATTTCTGAACGTTTTCTGACCATTCAAAGCATCCAGTATAAATAATGTTTTTGTGCTAATGGTTTAAGAAAACTAATAAAAACCGGTGCATGCGCAGTAAACCGAGGTAGGGAAATCTGACGGGTGGGATAACATGTCAGGACACCTGATAACTTTAAACAAACGTTTTATTAAATTAACGTTACATTCCAGAACGTTGGCGAAAGTTCCCTGTTAACTAGGAAACAACATTTGAAATGTTTCAGGGAAAGAAAATGCTTTTCCCATGATCAATTTAACGTTTTTTTCTTATTAAGACGTTATTAAAGACTAGACAACTTTGAACGAACGATCTATTAAAGCTTCTGAACCTTACCAGAACGTTAGCCTAAATTCTGTGAACGTTCCGATTGCCCCTCAACCAGTGTCTCACAAGTTCACCAAGATTACGCGTAAATACGCGTCACAAAGTTTCCAAAATTAATCAAAACTTTTGCTTTAATTGAGCTTAGAAACTAATAGATAAAGCACGAACATGAGACGCAAATTAGTTCATTAAATAGACTACTTCGTTTATTGTGATATCATATATCCTAATAATAATATTCTAGAAGCGCGCGCAATATCAAACCAAAAACAGTTACTCACATGTGCGGCATCAGGTTTTTTCCAGAACGGGATGCTGCATAAACCCCATGAATTACAATGATTAAAGAATAAAATAGCATATCCATTCTCACGCGCCGTTCAGAAGAGCTCTGCATAAATCACACACTTAAAAGCGTTCAAACAAACTGATCTGCGTCCATGTTAACGCGCGTGGAGAGCGGACTGAACGCGCAGCAGCAGATGACAGGAGGAAAAGACTCTCCGGACACTGTCTTCCTGTAGGAGCAGTGAAGGGAATGTCCTTTGAGAGGAACGAGACGGATCCAGAAACAGGCAAAGGCAGCTGAAGAGCTGACTGACCTCCTTCAAGACCTCCTCCTTACTTCAGCCTGATTTACTGCTGCACTTCAAAGAGGCTAATTCAAAGGAAAACGCTTTATTAGACCGATTTCAGAGTCCCCCGTTTTAAAGTTCCCACCACCGAGGAACAGGCAAACACCTTCTAATGCAATAGAGCCATGGTGGATTATATGCAGGTCCAAGTGCGCATATAAAACAAAAAAATGATAATTTATTATTATTTAAACCTGCAAATACATTTTTAAGACATCAATAACATAGTTAAAAACATTTGTCCGTAATCTTTTGTAATGTTATTAAAGACCAGACAACTTTGAATGAGTGTTTTATGAATGATACTGGAATTATGTTTCTTCTTAACATTGAGAAAACTTTGCCAGAATGTTACCAAAAGTTATCTGTTTATAATAAAATTGTTATATAATACATATTTTAATGATAATGTATAATACTTAATACTATAATGTTATGTTTATAATATATAAGCACTATTTATATTTGAATTAATGATTTTAGTTATTTATTTATAATTATTTATTGTTGTCAAATGATTAACAGTGATTAATCCATCCAAAATAAAAGTTTTGTTTACAATCATATGAGTGTGTACTGTGTATATTTATTATGTATAGAAATACAAACACATATATATATTTCTTTTAAGAAAAATATGTTATGTTTGAATGTTAAATATATTTATATGTAATAAAATATAATAATATGCAAATAATTTATTAATAAGCACTAATTATTTAACGTACACTCTTAAAAATGCTGGGTTAAATAAAATCCAGTGCTGGGTAAATATTGGACAGAACACATGCTGGGTTGTTTTCAGCCAACAGTTGGGTTAAAAGTTTATATTTAAATTACATTTATGCATTTAGCAGACGCTTTTATCCAAAACGACTTCCATTCAGGCTATACATTTTTTTTAATCAGTATGTGTGTTTCCTGGGACTAGAACCCACAACCTTTTGTGCAGCTAACTTAATGCCCTACCCCTTAGCCACAGGAACATAAATGTTTAACTCATCCTCCTGGCAGTAGCCCAACCACTGGGTCTAAACAACCAGTCGCTGGGTTCGTCCATAATTTACTCAGCACTGGGTTCGTCCATATTTTACCCAGTCGCTGAGTTCGTCTATATTTTACTCAGCGCTGGGTTCGTCCATATTTTACCCAGTCGCTGGGCTCATCCATATTTTACCCAGTCGCTGGGCTCGTCCATATTTTACCCAGTTGCTGGGTTCGTCTATATTTTACTCAGCGCTGGGTTCGTCCATATTTTACCCAGTCGCTGGGCTCGTCCATATTTTACCCAGTCGCTGGGCTCGTCCATATTTTACCCAGTCGTTGGTTTCGTCCATATTTTACCCAGTCGTTGGGTTCTTCTATATTTACCCAGTCGCTGGGTTCTTCCATATTTTACCCAGTTGCTGGGTTCGTCCATATTTTACCCAGTGCTGGGTTGTATTTAACCCAGCATTTAATAATAGTACGGAGTGTAATAACATAACATTTTCACCTCAGCTTTTTCTCAAAATGTATCAACTATATTTGTAATAATAATTTAAAAAAAATTAGCTAAAGTTCCCAATACGTTATAAAAACATTATTTTCTAATTTTATCTAACCATTCAAAACATCCAGTTTTTATGTTATAAAATAAATAAATGTTATAATGGTTTTCCTTGGTTATGCGAACATTAAAAGAACATTCAATTGTCTAATTTTTGCAAACATTTTTGGAATTTTTTTAAATGTTCTCTAAACAACCCTAAAACAAGAAATAACATTTAAGAAAAATGTCATATGAACATCAATCAGTCAAAGCTTTTCTAAAATACCACTGTAATAATATAAAATAGTAAATGTAATCATATTTTTTGTCATTGTTTTACTCAATTTGTTCTGCTGATAATATTTGAAATATTATCATCATACTCAATTGTGATTCAAATATTTGATTCATTTTGATGCTATTTGAACAAACAGAAAACCATCACTGCATTACTCATATTCCAGAACCGTCAGCGTGTGACATCACAAGTTATTCTCTTACAGGACGGTCCTGTCGAGGGGTCACGAGCCACAGCTGAAGCAGCGCATGGGGGAGGTTCCAGAGGTCAGCGCTGGATCAGGGATTCTGGGGCAACAGAACCTGGAAAACATTCTCTAACAGCACGGATCCGACTCCAGAGGTCAATGCCAAGCAGGGTTCAACACCTCTGCCATGAGCCCAATGCGGTGTCACACTAAAACACACCTATAAAAACATCAGAGGCTATTTAGAGCACATGTGGACATGTCACTCCAGGAAAATATTGTGTGCAATTCTTTTCAAGAATGTTAAATAGAATTCATGAAACTTAGAAGAAATACATTGTGGAACAAAAGATTAACATTCTTTGGTCTTCACAGATCTTCTGTATTGCCTTTCTTAAGATAGATTAATTTACCCCCCGGTTTCACAGACAAGGTTTAAGCCTAGTCCCAGTTTAAAATGTAAATCTTAGCTGTTTCAACTGAAAGACATGTGCACTGACTGATCTTAAAATATATCAGTGCCTTTGTTCTGTCACAAGATGCACACCGGTAATGTTTTGTCTAAGGCACATTGATACAAATGACTTAAATGTTCTAATTGAACTATGGCCTAGTCTAAGCCCTGTCTGTGAAACCAGATATTGTGTATCAGAATATTGTAGTTTTAATAATTCTGTTAGGGAGGGTTTTTTCCCCATAACATTTGTCACATAAGACTTCAAAAGTCATGAAACATTACTATATATTTTTTTAACCAGGAAGAAAGAGATTGTTAAGAACATAATTATTGCCATTTTATTAAAGAATGCATTTTAATAATACAATTTTAGATTTAATATCACCTGCAATCATAAATAATAATGATTGGTTTATGATAATTACTTGCAAAAATTGTGATGTATCAGTGATGTAATTTGAAAACCCAAAACCTGACATGATGTCGAACAGTTTGACATGACTATATTGTGTATATAACAGAATTTGACAATATTATCTCATATTGAGAGACTGCACTTGATATTTATGCTTTTAAGAATTTGTTTTTTTTGGTCCCCTTGTTCACAGCACCTCCAATGAAATATCGTGTTATAATAAAAACAATCAATTAAAATTATATAACACAATGCATATAATTTTATTCTATAATAAAATGTTAAATATGTTATTTTAGTGTTGTGCATTTTTATTTTTAGTGCTTTATAGAATTTTAATTAAGATTGTTTCAATATAAATATCCCGTCTGGAAGTTTACTGAGGCCCTCTATTTGAGCACTGCTGTACTACACTATTAAAATGAACCAAAAAAATGCCAAAGGGTGATTCAAATAGAGAAAACCTAGATACAACGCATTAAATATACAGTTTTCCCCATACAGTCATATAACGTTTACCCAAAGTTTGGATGCTGACAAAAGAAAAATGACGTTTTTGGTCCACTACTGATTTCTTATTGAGTTATTTGTATTCTGCTGACATCTTCAGGTTACAATGGGAAACGCATGTGCTTAAAATAATTGTAAATAATACTCAGAAAACCTGCATCACTATTTTGATGAGATAAAATATGAACTGTGAACCTTCAAAAGTCCACCTCCCAGTAATGACCAATGGCATTAGTCTGCTCTGACCTCTACGTTCACGCACAATGTCGACGCTTTCGCGACGGTCCCTCGGTCCCTGGCTCTACTGTGTGTGCTACAGGAACGTGACTATGCAGTGCGCTTCCAGAGCAGGCCTGATTGCAGCTCGCCACAGCATTTCTCCCCAGACTCACGACGCCACGCTTCAGTCAACTGCGCAGCATGTCTCAGTCCAGACCCCCAGTCACTCTGCTGGGCTCCATGGCGTTTGGGGGACGCGCGGACGCGCACCTGAGCGCGCAGCTGGTGCAGCTGTTCTTAGAGCGCGGCCACGAGGAGCTGGACACCGCGTTCATGTACAATGATGGACAGGCGGAGACCATCATAGGAAACATGCAGCTTGCCAAAACAGGTAGAAGAACTCTTCCCAAACACACTAACTAGTGTCTCTGATAACCACAGATACGAGTGGGTAGATCACGTGACATTGCACGTGACATGTC
The DNA here is from genome assembly GCA_003573665.1 of Oxygymnocypris stewartii. Classification (NCBI taxonomy): domain Eukaryota; kingdom Metazoa; phylum Chordata; class Actinopteri; order Cypriniformes; family Cyprinidae; genus Oxygymnocypris; species Oxygymnocypris stewartii. The sequence goes on from QVTF01023746.1 coordinate 47,107, forward strand.
GAGTTCAAGTAGTTAATATATTAGCATAATTCCATAACGATCGGCAATGTGTTTTTGGCCTGTGCATAAAATGCTTCAAATACTTGGATGAGTTCAAACTTACATTTTAATTTATTATTGCTCAGTATTTTAATGTATTATTTTTATTAATAATAAGTAGCAGTAGTAGTAGTATTTAATTCTGTTTTATTTAATATTGTGTAGTATTTCATATTTATATTAAGTATGTTAATATATGTTTTGTATTATTTGTATTTATAATAATTACAATAATTATTATTATTATTATAGATAAAAATAAGACATTAAAATACTAAGCAATAATAATTCAAATAAATATAATATTATTATTAGTAGTAGGTATTTAATTCTGTTTAACTCGTATTTTATAGTATTTTATTTAGTATGTTATACTTTTTATTACAATTATAATATTTTTAAAATTAATTGTTATTTTATTTCAGAGTCAACTCATATTAAATAGCATGTCAAGTGGCAACAAATAAGAATAAATATGCTGGAGGGCATTTAAAAATACCAAGAAACAATGCAAAATGAGGTAAATAATAATAATACATGAAATTATATTTTCACTCATGTCTGTGATTGTTACATATTTCTTATTGACTAAAATTAAAACTATTTTAATTCGAATAGAAAAATTAAATATATTAATGGCAACATTTCTGATTTTAATTTAATTTTTACTTGAAGTGCTAAAATAGCTCAAATAAAAACTTTATAGACATATGTTGATACAATAAAGGTCTAAATGGGGAGTATATTCGAGATCAAGTTCAGTGCTTTCATCTCATTTGTGTTTATCAGTTCGGATCGCCACTAAGCAAACCCCTGGGAGGGAAAAACACTCAAAGCAGAAAGTGTCCGGAATCAGCTGGAGACGTCCCTGAAGAGGCTGCGCACACAATGTGTGGACCTGTTTTACCTGCACGCGCCGGACCACCTGAACCCCGTTCAGGACACACTACAGGCCTGCGACCAGCTGCATAAAGAGGTGCGTCACCATACAGACCTAGACTTTGTCCTTCAGACGTGCACTTTGATTAATGCCTGACAGTCGGTGACTTAGTGATAGTTTATGGTGGTCTGACCTAGATGTTTTAGAAAACAAAAGCTGTCAGAATTATGCAACTCAAGCTGTTTGTTGGTGTTTAGGGCAAATTCAAACAGCTGGGCTTATCAAACTATGCATCATGGGAAGTGGCAGAAATCTACTGCATCTGCAAACACAATAACTGGGTGCTTCCTACTGTATATCAAGTAAGTGGATAGATGCATGGATGATGTGTCTATATACAAGATCTAGTATAACGTTATCAAATGTGTCACTGAAGCAGTATTGAGGAATGAATAGGCCAGTGTTGATGTTTTCCTCTGAAGGGCATGTATAATGCAACCACACGACAGGTGGAGACGGAGCTGCTGCCATGTTTGAGATACTATGGCATGCGTTTCTATGGCATACAATCCCCTGGCAGGTAATGCGCTTGGTATTGTTTTAAACCTATTTGCTAAATATAATAAATTGGTTCCTAATTAATAACAGACTTCAAGTCAACAAGAACTAAATTGCTATGTACAATATATTTTGCATTGTTGTTTGTCATTTTTAATTTCCTCACAGTTTGTTCTTGTTTGTTAACCAATATGCTGTTTAATAATATTTTCTCTAAATTTAAATTAGGATAATATATGAAATAAAATAAACAAATAATAATAATAAAAAACAATAATGAACAAAAACATTCTGTAAATAAAAATATAATAATACAGTATATTATAATTAAACAATACATAAATAAACAAATAATAACCATAATAAACAATAATAAACTAAAAATGTAAACATACAAATATACAAAAATGTAATTAGATATATTGTTATTAAATTATAATTAAACAATACATAAAATAAACAAATAATAACCATAATAAACAATAATAAACAAAAAATTTAAACATACAAAAATTGCATAAGATATATTGTTATTAAATTATAATTAAACAATACATAAAATAACACTAAAAATTATTTGGCCATCTAAAAATCCTTCATTCTGCAATGAAATGTTTTCTTTACTCTTCTTGGGCTAATTTCTTAGCTAGCATTTTATGTTTTTGCACATTTGTGGTATAATTTGAAAACTTTTGCTTAATTGTAAATTAAATATATATATATACTGATAAAAATATTCTGATCAGAAGTCAAATAATCTACAGGTGGGCTTCTGACTGGAAAATATCAGTATGAAGATAAAGACGGCGCTCAGCCTGCGGGGCGATTTTCGGGAACAGCTGGGCTGGTGCTTACAGAGACAGGTGCATTATTCATAATTCATGCATGATATTCACATCACTGATGTGACCTCCGTCGAGATCTAGTTAGTTGAGCATT
>QVTF01023747.1:0-49486 GCA_003573665.1 Oxygymnocypris stewartii
CTCTCTCTCTCTCCTCTCCTCTCTCCTCGCTCTCGTCTCTTCTCTCCATCTCTCTCTCTCTCTCTCTTCTCTCCTCTCTGCTCTTCTCCTCTCCTCGCCTCTCCTCCTCCTCTCTCTCTCTCTCCTCTCTCTCTCTCTCAATGAATACAATTTTCAATGGACCTGCTGAAATGTGAGTAAAGCAAACGATTATCAGTTCAAACTAGAAGTCGTTGGACTCGTTATAGTGTTCCTTACAACTTATCAAAGATACAGTGATCCATGGATATTGATATGCAGCCTGATTTGCGTGCCGAAGAAATACAAAAAGCTAATTGGCAAGTGAACACTTTATGCAAATAAAATGTAGGTCTACATCCAGCTGATCACTTACAGTGGTGTGAAAAAGGTTTAGCCCCCCTTCCTGTTTTTTGAATTTTTTGCATATTTATTACACTTAAATGATTCAGATCATCAAAACATTTTTTATATTACACAAAGATAACCCGAGTAAATACAAAATGCAGTTTTGAAATAATGATTTAGTTTATTAAAGGAAAAAATCTGTCCAAACTAGGGCTGTGTGGCTCAACGAGTGGCTCAATAGCGCAGTATGTGGTATTACCGCCATACATATATATATATATATATATACGATGTAAGAAATTCAGAAACCGAAACTAAATCGCGTTGAAACAGGAAGTGAAGTATACAGAAGACAATAACAAAATAACGGTCCACATAACATAAACCTGGCAATAAAATTGTTAGGCTATTATTAGCATATATATATATATATATATATATATAGTTATTGGTTAGGGCTGATCCTCGAATCTGACTGGACGCGATACTTTTTCTGTTGATATTTCACCTGTGTGTTATAGATGGGCTGTCAGTCAGCGCAGTTTCATTGTTTTGACACAAGGTGGCATCAAGAGACTGTCTTAGTCTTTAACCGTTCATTCAACTACACATTCAAAAACACTGATCCATTAAAATAAATGTTATGATACACACTGTTGAAATCATTTTAACTGTTAAAGGCTCAGCTGACCAGCAGAGCTACGATTTTAAGACAGAGTTTTCCTTGGACACGACAACCGATTTTCACAAATATACATTACTTAGCCTGAAGGACAGGCGCAGGTAATCGCACGCACTCAGTCAATCTCTCTCATTTGCTGTCTGTTTAGGCTTTTTAAAGGGGCCATATGATGCTTTTTTTAAAGATCATTATTTTGTGTATTTGATGTAACAGAATATGTTGGCATGCTTTAATGTTAAAAAAACACATTATTTTTTTTGATACTAAAATACTGTACACTATTGTAGGTCCTCTGTGCCCCGCCTCTCTCAAACTCTTCATTTTCTACAAAGTTCCTCCTTCCAACAAGCACAGTCTGCTCTGATTGGCCAACTGGCACAGTGCATTGTGATTGGCCGAACACCACAAGCCACGTCGGAAATGTAACTCCCCTTTCCATAATAGCGAGCTTCAGCTTTAAAAACTAAAGACAGTTAATAATATCCTTAGTTTTTCCATCAGTTCAAGTCCGAGGGGGGAACAGAGTTGCGTGACAGACACAGTAATCAAGCTTATATGTGTTTGCACACAAGCCGCGGTTGTGTGACCTTGTCTCCCTCTCGCACTCGCAAACACACACTTGTGAGCACACACTTGCGAGCACACACACACACACACACACACACACACACACGACGCTGCAGCTGTGACTCTCTCTCTCTCATACATGCGCACACACACACATACACACACACACGACTCAAAACTCTGCATTTGAACAGTCAATAACAAATACTTAAACTAATAACAAAACATACAGTTGCTGATTAAGAAGCGCCAGATTGTCATAGCAAATTCAGAATGACCTCTCCTAGGTTCACAAAACTGTTGTCCATAAAATGTGTTGCTGTTCTGTTGTAAGTAATCTTAATGATTCCTAAATGCATCTACTCCAAGGCCAAATAAAGCTTATCGCCTTACGAAAAAAGAAAACCCACAAATATTGCGGTTGTTGCATTCCTCTGCGGTTATGATTGTCAATAGAGCATTATTGCAATATTGCGGTTATCGTGACAGCCCTAGTCCAAACCTTCCTGGCACTATGTGAAAAGTAATTGCCTCCTAAATCTAATAACTGGTTGTACCACCCTTTGCAGCAAAAAATGCAATCAAGCATTTGCAATAACTGGCAATGAGTCTTTCACATTGCTGTGAATGAATTTTTGCCCACTATTCTTTGCAGAATTGTTTTAATTAAGCCACATTGGAGGATATTCAAGCATGAAAAGACTGTTTATGTCATGCCACAGCATCTCAATCGGATTTAAGTCTGGACTATGACTTGGCCACTCCAAAACCTTAATTTAGTTTTTCTTGAGCCATTCAGAGGTGGACTTGCTGGTGAGTTTGGGGTCATTGTTCTGCTACACATCCCAAGTACGCTTGAGCTTGAGGTCACAAACTGATGGCTGGACATTCTCCTTCAGAATCTTCTGATAGAGTGCAGAATTTATGGTTCCATCAGATATGGCAATTCGTCCCGGTCCTGAAGCTTCAAAGCTGCCCCAGACTACCACACTACCACCACGTTTGACTGTTGGTATGATGTTCTTTGTGTTCTTTTTGATCAGCAGTGGATTTTTGCCTTGGAACTCTCCCATGGATGCCGTTTTTGCCCAGTCTCTTTCTTATTGTAGAATCATGAACACTAACCTTAATTGAGGCAAGTGAGGCCTGCAGTTCTTTAGATGTTGTTCTGGGTTCTTTTATGACCTCCTGGATCGTTGTCATTGCGCTCTTGGAGTAATTTTGATAGGACGGCCACTCCTGGGAAGGTTCACCACTGTTCCAATTTTCTCCATTTGTGGATAATGGCTCTGACCGTGGTTCGCTGGAGTCCCAAAGCCTAAGAAATGGCTTATAACCCTTTCCAGACTGATGCATGTCAACTATTTTGTTTCTCATCTGTTCTTGAATTTCTGCATATGTTGCTCTTTAAGCATGCTTTGCTTCGTTAGACAGGTTCTATTCAAGTAATGTCTTGATTCAACAGGTCTGGCAGTAATCAGACCTGGGTGTGGCTAGGTAAATTTAACTCCACTTTCTAAAATGATGTGGTTAATCACAGTTCTTTCATGATTTAACAGGAGGGGGCGATTAATATTACACGTAGAGCCAGGTAGATTTGGGCAGTGTTTTTTCCCTTTTTTTTATTTACCACTTATTTTTGTATGCCTTTTCGAATATTACCTTTCATGCAGTGTGTCTCGCAATCGCCTAGTTCTGTTAATTTAATTCCAATTCTGTTATGACTGTACGTCACAAAGTAACACATTTGCATAATGTCCATCCATGTTCTCGCGAACAACTCCCCTTAATCCTATGCTGTGAGAGTAAATTTGTTTTATCACATCTTATACTTACCACAAACTTGTTGACACTTGACACTTTCCACTGAGAAACGTCCTGCTCTTGTCGATCAGCCACTTCACCATTTCATCATCAGACTCTGAGGTACAGTCGATACAATCTTTTCTATGTATTGACAAGTCTCCAGGGCTGTCATCCCATTTTGGCAATGGGCGTTTCATTTCCGACACGTGCTGTATGTGCTAAACCAATCACAAAGGACTGTGCCATCTGACCAATCCCAGCAGTGAGGGCTCACGGAAAGGAGAGGTTTAGAGAGACTGATTTTTCGAACTGCTTTGCACGAGTCATTTACGAATCATTTAGAAATTAGGTAAAATTAAATAATTTTATTTTAGAAAACTAAAGTCTTTTACCTTGGATGCGTGTAAACCTGTTTTAAGAGACTCATAAAACTATTTTAGCAACTTTAAAAATTGAATAATAGGGGCACTTTAAAACATTCAGTTATGCAGAATACAAAAAGGTAAATGTTTAATTGATGACTTGTCAACACAATATATAACCATATATAGGGTATGATTTTACCACAAAATTCAACATATTAACACGATATGATAACTGCAAATCCCTGTTTCGCTGCCTTGAGTCCATTTGCTTTTGTGAATTGCAGCAAATGATATGCTTCTTTCTTTTGCAAAGCTATTTCCTGTTTTAGATGTGTTTTTCCGCAACATTCATGCTGACAATCAATGCTTCACACTTTTTACCAGTCTGGTGACCTCTGTTTTATACAATGAGCTTAAAGGGATAGGTCACCCAAAAATGAAAATTCTGTTATTAACTACCCGCACCCATGTTGATCAAAATCAGTAAGACCTTTCTTTATCTTCGGAACACAAATTAAGATATTTTTTATATAATCCGAGAGAAATTCTGACCCTGCATTGACCCTCCAATTTCTTCTGTTTCTTAATTTCTTACGGGTTTGGAATAACATGATGGTGAGTAATTTATGACAGAATTTGGGGTGACCTATCCCTTTAAATGGATGATTCATAAAAAAAGAAATGATAGAAAAAGAAAACCTTTTAAAATCATAATTTACTCAGCCTTTCATCGTTCCAAACCTTTATGACTTTCTTCTGTGGAACACAAAAGAAGATATTTTAAGATATGTCCGTCTTGGTTGCCACTAACGTCCACTGTATGGTCAATAAAACACTATTTGACTTAAGACCATATAACTCCCAGTTCTTGGCTCATTTTGAGTCAGACAAGACAAATTTAGTTAGTGATTGCCTGAATTGTTTGACCAGATCAACGAATCCGTTGTTAAATAAAGAAAAGATGCAATTTGAGAATGAATTCCTCTGTGCTCTCTGTTAACCGATTCAACGGTTTAATTGAAAACAGTCAGCTCAAAATAATCAGACAGATTGGTGCGGGTCTCGGTTCAATTCAAAATATCAAGGAATTATATGTTTCTCTAAAATGTAGTGGTGTAAAAAGTAAGATATTATGCTTTGGATTATAGTCAAGTATAAGTAAAAGTCTTTACGAAATAGTATATATATTAAAAATGTACATTTGACACAGGGAATATACAGATCTAATATAGGCTTAGTGCAATACTTCAGTGCAATGAATATAATGAATTAACTCCCTTTGAAATATATATTGAATTATTTCTGTATGAGGCTCCATGGAAGATTAACAGACGGAAGACGACACCATGTAATCAGGAAAATACTTTGTTTTAACAGAGCGCACACACACGTGCACACATACACACAACTCATTGAGTTGGAAGAGAGAATAGATTAACTCTCCCCACTCTCAGAGTTTAGTTAGAGTTGAACATTCTATGGTATCGACTTAGAGATTAGCTCACCTCCACCCTTCTACCTCCCCGTGGGGCGTTACCATGGAGATACAAATGTGGGAAAGAGGCTGTAGCTATCCTACAATTCCACATGTCTCTACGGGGCAAGAGATCAAACCTAAAGACTCTCTCTCTCTCTCTCTCTCTCTCTCGCTCCTACTTTCATTTGTTAACCCTTAGAAGGCTCCCTGCTGTGGCCGGATCTTTTAAAACTCAGTACTAAAGAGTTACAAAGTGTCTCTCTGTAGGAGAACATTGAGACCAGCAGGAGTTGTAATCATACAACCGCCCAAACAATTCATTATCAAATCCCAGAGTCTAACCCTGAACCAACCCCCGATCTTACCAAACCTGTGCACATGGCAAGTTCCAAGAAAGAAGCTTTTTTACTTGTCTAATAACTGAATTGAGTGTACTTTCGTTGCATTCTCAGATGTGCGCTAAACTCACAGCACATTCAAAAACAGACTTCTCTGTGAACGGAGCCGCTCCGTTCCGCTTAGTCCATTTGACGGACACTTTGCGAAAGCTATTACATGAAACACAACGTTAAAAACCTTTTATGTTATAATGAAGAGTATAAATATATTTTCGTTTTACTATGAAACTGTGGCGGGACAGCTAATGAATGGAAAACCCTGTTTTTGTAACATTATAAATGTCTTTACTGACACTTTTGATCAATTTAATGCATCCTTGCTAAATAAAAGTAATAATTTCCTTAAAACAAAACGTTTTACTGACCCCAAACATTTGATCGGTAGTGTATATTTGTATTTATTTAAAAGATTTCATGGTGCGCCACAGTGATTCCTCTCCTAAACTCTCATTTTAGGAGGATTTGGCTGAATGTGATTCTGAAGGTAATGTATTATGGATTTAGCCTTTTTTCTGCTTCTGTTTGGTTGGTGGCAGTCTGGTAAATTCGGTACAATGGACGAAATCTCATTGGGTGCCTGTTAGTTAGATTATGTCTGTTGTCTGTTAATGGTAAATGTGATTTTAACAGTAAAGTGCAGCAGGGGTCACAGCAAAGCCCAGAGCTGAACTCTCATGTGACTTGAAGAGAATGCCATTGCCTTGTGGGAGTCTTGAGATGGTAATAAGAGGACAAGACAGACCGCTCGTGGTAAAATGGCAATGCCTAGTTTTACTCCAGAGCACCATAGTAAAAATGTAATATTTAAAATACATTTATATCATATTAAGTTTAATTAAAATCTATTAACATATTATTTACTGACTTATCATTTGAGACTTACCGATACTGAACTTTTTTTGGAGTACTACTTGTGCACAATGCACATTTCTTAATATTAAACCTAAAATGTGTTTTAATGCCACTATTGATGAGGATTGTATGATCTGTAAATATCTTGTATTTAAAGACGGATATAATTCAAAGTGCAGCTGAAGTATATTTGCAATAATTCCACTTTTACAAAATCAGATATACTTATTTTTCTACCAGTATTAAACTAATATACCAGTTTATCTTTAGTTCAGCTCTACTTGGGCATAATTAAAGTGCATTTGGTATTAAAGTAGTTGTTCCAATTTAGCAGACTTTAAGTAAAGTTTTAGTATATGATTGTATATATTACAATTGCAGAGTATTTTTATTAAGTGCATAAATACAAATGTATTTCTAGTATACTTAGCATAACATAAATGCATTTCAAATACATTTAAGAATATGTATTTTTTACTAGGGCAAGCATGCCTGTTTGTTCCAAGTGTGACTTGAACTAAAGAAGCCATGTCTGATATATGATTGTTGATTTGACATGTTATTGAAAAGTAATCTTGAAAAACAGTTGCAGTGATTTCCGTGTTCTTTCATTCAGTTAGATCTGTACCTGCATGCCTATTGCCTAGATGAAAAATAGCTGCCTGGGGGGTGTTGCCAAGATGGCCGCTCAGCACACTGATTTACCTTAAAGGGACTCCAGCCAGTCAATCATTTTTACACCCCCGATTGATTTGAATGAAATCACAGCCCTGCATAATACATCAGGACATTCTCTGTACATAATCTAGCAGTCATCAATTAGCGGACCGCGGCACAGATCCAGTCTGAATGGGTGGGTTTAAATCGTTTTCTGCCTTCCATGCATGGTCCTGTTGAATATATTGTTTGTATCTTATCCAAATGAAGTGTAGTTATTAAAATAACATGAAGTCAAACAAAATAAAAAAAGTTTGTTTAAAAGTTAATATGCAATGTCTCATTTACTCATTAGTGCTGCTAAAAATGAGCCTGTGTTTGTAGCTGTGAGTCTGTGTTGTCAGTCCTAAACATCATCAAATCAAGTTCACTCTGAGTTCATCAGACATCATCAGATATGTCTGAACTGCACTGACTCTATTTGTTCACAATATGTGTAGGACAAGGAATGGTTCATATTTCTCACTGAGTGGATAAAAAATGGAACAAGAATAATGCATTTTTCTTTCTTCGCTTTTAAATATACTTTGTAAATAACATTGTAAAATGCATTGAGGCATACAGTATAGTGCATATATAAATGTAATTCAGGTTAATTGGGACATTTTTGTTTTGTCACAACAAATGTTTTCCCTAATTTGAAAACAATAGTATTAAAATTACATTAGTATTAAAAAGCCCATTACATTTTCACCATTTAATTTGTTGAACTCTGAATGTTTGCTTTCCAGCCAGATCTTTATGGCCAGTTTCATTTACAAACCCTGATTATCTTAATGATACTAAACAAAGTATTACATTGTTTAGTTTTCTTTCAGTCTCAGACATGTTGGACTTGCACACACACTAGACCTCGAGATTCAGCATTCACCTAAGGGAGCCTTTTTTTTGTGCCATTGACATTTAATACTTGCTTGTTGTTTCTACATTTCTTTAAGTTCGATCAATAATAAATTCAAAGCATCAACTGCCCTTTTATATTAGTCAATCACTCACCCCTCTTTTAGTGTGTGTGTGCATGCATGTGTAAGTACGGTGGATATTTGCTCACTCACCCCCCCCCCCCTCTCTTTCGCTCTCTCTCTCTCTCTCGCTCTCTCTCTCTCTCTCTCCTCTCTCTCTCTCTCTCTCTCTCTCTCTCTCTCTGTCTCACTCACTCACTCACTCACTCACTCACACACACACACAAACACGTAGGGCAGGCGGCAGAGAATTTTGGTCGTGTGGTCCCACTGATGCAACACTGACTCAATGGAAGTTAATGATAGCTTTTAAATATGTTATTCATCCCTCTCTGTCATAACCTTCACTAACCATCTAACATGCAGAAAGGTTTCAGTGAGAGTTGTGTTAGGGGATGGAAAATTTAGCTATGTAGTTAGCTGATAAAAACAATTAAATCCTATCAAAAGTTCTCACAAATAATATATGTTTATTTAGCAACAAAATTGTGCCTAGAAATGAACTAAATCGACAGGTTGTCCTCGACAGAAACAAATACTATAACAAAACCAAATAAAAATCTTTCTTATATATTTTTTCTAAAGTTTTGTTTTTGGATCAGGTTAGGGTTTGGGTATACAATATATGTTGTAGTCATTATAATTTGCTTTCAACAGATTCAACAGATTATAGACTATACGTCTTCACATCTACGCGACATCTAAGTGAGTGTGTGTGCGTGTGTGCGTGTGTGTGTGCGTGCATGTTGTAATCCCTTCATTTTGCTCAGGTCTTGAATTCTGCCTTGCAGTTACAATGAATCAGCGTTTCATAATTGCTGCTTAAAACATCTACCTTCCAAATTCTCTCCCTCCTCTCTCTCTGCATATGTTGAATATGGTGTTGGAGGAGGCGGCTATGTGTGAGAGAAAGCATAAAAAAGACCTGCATCAAGAAAGTGATAATCTCTATTCCTCGCTCCCTCGCCTCTGTCTCATCCCCCTTTTTATTTTTATTTCTTTCCTATCTCTGCACTGCTGGTCTACACATCAGTAAAGCTGAGATCCAGACTCCCACCCTCCCTCTTTCTGCTCCTTTAGCCCAGCTCCCTCACTCCCCACTGGGCTTGAGTTGTCAGAAATCCCCCTCTCTCCCCTGGATCTCCACTAAGCCTGGTTCTTACTTGCTCGCTCACTCTAAGATCTGTCCTGTGGGAGAGCTATACACCCTGCATGCTGGGGAAGGCAGTGTGCACGCATACAAACGCACAATGACGTGCAGATGCTTAGACATACATGAAAACCACAAACACTCCTACACACACACACACACACACACTCATGCACACACAATCGTTCTCTCTCACACACAAAATGAAATCAGCATGTTCTTTCAGCGGGGGTGAATGGCCTTAGTCAGTGATGCTTAGTTTTTCCATTTTCTTGCGGTCACATGCACTGAATACAAACAAAATCTTCGCCGTTTGAACCCATATTGCAGACATTAAAAGACCATCTTCTTTAGGTTACCACTATAAATGCTTCTCATAAATAAAATGTGCTGTCCGTCCACATGGTCCAAAGCATTCAGATATTAAGTAGTGAGTGCAGCTGGGTTTGACACTGAAACGAAAGAACACCGGGCCACTTCTGACATCATAAAACAACAAAAGGTCTATCTATCTACAGTGGTGGCCAAAATTATTAGAACACTAGTATTTTCACCTGCTTAAAAAAATGGTTTTAAGTCAGTTGACGCAAAGGATGGTCACACCAAATGTTGATTTAATTTAGTTAATAGAAGTTAATTGATAAAGAAAATGTATTTATGACATTATTTTTGACAGAATCCGAATTTTACAGCATTTTTACACAAGTGCCTAAAACTTTAAACCGTTCCTATCCTATCTGTCTGTCTGTCTGTCTATTATTTTAATGTTCATGGAAAGACATTTGCTGATTATTTGGTGTTTTGTAGGTTGTGTCTGTATTAGAAACTTGTGAAGGACGTTAAATTTGTCATTTTACGCCCGGCAGGGGATCTTCATCACGGCTGGCTGCATAAACAATTGAACGCCTCCGAAGCTCAAACCGAAAAGAATGTGAAGAAATTGTAATCAGCAACTGTTGAGTTATTACTATGCACCCACCTGTGGAAAGTGTTTTGTCCTTCTGACGACTAGTAAAAGTCACCTTTTTTGTCCACCCAAACATGTATCCAGGGGTGAGTGGGGACACGAGCTTCAGGTCTTGTACTTATTCATCATTACAGAGCATCACCACAGTCTCACATTACAAGAAAAACCTTGCTCTTCTCATCTCCACATCCTTTTTTAGAAAGTAGGGTAAGATCTACCACCAGTTAAAGAGATAGTAATTATTCACCCTCATATCATTCCAAACCTGCTTGGCATTCTTCTTTCTACAGAACACAAAAGCTGATATTTTGAAGAATGTTGGTAACCAACAGTCTTCTTTTTATGTTCTACAGAAGAAAGTAAGTTAAACAGATTGGGAACAACATCAGAGTAAATTATGACACAATTTTCATTCTCGTCCCTAAAAATTCTGTTCACCACTAATATAGGGAAAGTTGTGTCATTGCAACCCAAGTAATATTTTCATGTTGAATATAGTGTTGCGCTAATAAAGTTTTGATGGATGACATACAGGAGTCATACTTTATGCACACGAGTGTCTTATTAGCGTTATTATTAATGAATAATAACAAACCGTGTATGTGCGCTCTTGGTGCAATGATCGCTATAACATGGTATCTCTGCAAAAATGCATTTTAAGTTTAGAAGCATTTTGAGTCCCTCATAATGCTTTGGTCCAAATAAATTATAAATTCTACATACATTGTATTAAGTAATCTGCATCTGCATGCATAAAACACTGCATATTCTTCCATGTGTAAATTCAATATATATTTCTTCTTATTGTTACAAAGGTGATTTAATCAAGAGTAGTGAGAGATTTTCTCTCTTTTGTTGGTAGATTAACATGAATGACAGACAACAGGTATTTTAGACTGCTGTCACTTTAAGAGCTGCCTGGATCCAATACACTGTTCCATTTGTTTTCTTTCTCAGCTGTTTGCAAAGACTTGAAAGGAAAGGCATTTTGAAACATACAAGTGTGTGTATTTAACCATTCAAGGCTTGTAAAGTGACAAAATAACAAAACATTTAATAACTTCAATACTCCCATGTACTATGAGCATCATCTTCACATGCGCGTGCCTCTTTGACAGCGCATGCATTTCTCTGCCAATTGTGTTTTAACAGCTTATAATCACTTGTTTTTAACAGCAATGCTACGTGACCACGTAGCAAAGCAACGTCACGTGAGCGTGTAACCCCGATAGAGACGATAGTCCAAAATCTTTACCGGTTGACACATTTCTACCAGTTAATCATGTCTACCGGTATATCGCCCACCACTAATTTAGATAGTTGTCAAAACTAATGTACAGCGAGTGTATTATGATAGAAGCATGTTTTGTAGAAGTTCCCATACAAAAAGTTCCCATACAGAATACGATTTGTATGGGAGTAGAAAGTGTGATTTTTGCCTTGGAGCATAAATGAGAAAGAGTATGACTAATCGTTTCATCGGTTTCAATTGTACTCAAGTATCTTGTCCATACAATGACTTAGAAATGAAGTACAATTACCCAAGAACTTTGTCACATCAAAAGCACTCCCAGCCTTTACCTAAAACATCCAGTGAAATCCATTTTAGTTGAAAATGTAATTGGCTACCTCTATAACAGGTCACTTGGTCTTTATGAAGAAACGCCTCATAAGTATTTTAAACCTAGATTTTGACCTAAAGCAATATGTTTAACTATCACCATCTCTCAAGAAAGAATTTAACCTGATTATATAAAAAAGCTACTGATGAATTTAAAGCTTTAAAACTTTATGAAATTGCTTTCAGTTGAATGTGTTCTAAACTGCGCTCTACACAGAACAACTTGTGATTAAAGAGTCTACTTTACAAAGTTTGTATATCAAAGTTACTTTAATGAGAAAATCCCTTCTAAATGATTTCATTTGTCTATTTCTAATCTATAAATGTGGTCCCTTTTCTACTTTCACCAAAGTATGTTTTTAGCTAGGTGCTTTGTCTTGTAATTGAATAAAATTTTACCTAATACTCATAGTCTACTCTTTCTCTGTATTTTTACACCCCGTGCTTCCTTATCATTTCAGTTGATCAGAAGCCTAGCTTTGCCTCTCATTTCTCATTTAAGAACAATGTAAGAACCAGTGCATCTTATACACTCTCCTCTTTATTAGACTATATGTACAATATTTGAGTTAAATGATTTAAAAAAGAAAATCTAAGATTTTTTGTAATTCAAAACTTTACCATAATGTGCCGTCTGAAAACCTTGAAACAACTGAAGGACCTTCCAGTGTCATTCCTGACTTGAGAGTTTCAGAGAGCTTTGGCTGTGTTTGCTGCTGTTGGCTTTCTCCCTCAGCTGATGGATTTTCCCTCAGGGAATTAAATCTGCTTAAACACACACTCACAGGTCTCATTAACTTACAAATGTCTTAAGAAGTTTCTCATAGAATCAATTCATACCTGCATACTCAGGGGTTTTCTTCAGAAGCAGACCAGTTGCCTTGAACACAGAAAAACATGCAGGTCATGCATCTGAGAGCCCAATAACTTTGGCTTTTTTACTTGGACTTTTTTTAACAGTGTCAAATGCAGCATCATGATACTGGGTAATTGCCTGGGCATTGTGATGCGGTTCGTATATGTCATAACTTTGGTTAATCCCTCATTGTTTGGAATATTTTTCAGCTGTTTTATCATTCACCAGATAAAATTTCTAAATTTGATTGCATAGCACAAAATGATGTAAGACATGTTGTCTGTCAGGCCCCGACTGAAGCTAACGTCTCCATTTCTGTCACCTGATGGGGTTTGAGTTCCCTGTCACTATTGCCTTTAGTTGGGTTTTTAAGACACTTAATATTCAGTAATATAATCAATATTTGACATGGTTATCAAACGGAATTGAATCAACACAACTACTTAACTACAGTAGCTAAATTAAACTTGTTTATAATTGATGAACTACACAGTTATGAACTGAATTGAGCAGAATAATGACACGGCTCTCTTTTTGAGCTGCTTTACAGAATAATTTCTCATATTTGGTAAAGTTTGCATCACTGATTCTGTTATTTTCATGTTTAATATTGTGAAGCTACTTTGAAACCATTTGTAAGTCTAAACTTGACATTTTAGGATTTTGCGCAATATAATCTAATATTCTGGTCTAAATAAGAGGACTCCTTTTATAAAAAACAGTTTACAAAGAAACTTAACCATGGATGTGATGCAATTGTTTTCCATTATGTGGCCGTACTCAAGTGATTTTAATTAGAGGGGTAAGGATGCTTGTAAAGAGCTCTGAATGGTGGATCGGGTTGTGGCTTTTGTACTGAGGTCTGGCTAAACGACTTCACAACACAGCATCAATGTATCCGATCAAGTGAGGAAAACTAAGTACAAACCCAATAATCTCTCTCCCTCTTTCTCTCAGCAAACCCTCCCCCCTCGATACAAGCGAGAGAAAGAACGAGAGAGGTTGAGGCAGAGAGGGATGGTTTCCCTGAAGGCTGGTTTATAAGAGGGAATCCAGAGTAGAGAGGAGACATGGCTAATTTACCACAGAAACACCACTGACACCTTGATGAATGAGCCTCTATATACCTGAACTCCGTGTGTGTGGGGCGTTCACAGTATAACCGCGCGACGGTTATACACCCGAGTGTGATGGGAGGGGTCCAGCCCCCTATTGCCGGGGGGCAACTGGGGCCAAAGACAGGAGGAGTGGAGGTAAAAGGGGGCAATAAAAAATGAAAAGTAGGAAAAAGAATGAGGGGTTGCGGAAAGAGGACTGAATCGGAAAGAAAGCGAGGAGGGAGACGGCAGGCAGGGTCGTCGCATAATACGGGCGTCACTCTTCTTGTATGCGGCATGCTCCACCCAAATGACTGAGCTTTAGTCTCATTCTGGATCCTTTCCAGAATTTCAAATGAAAACATCCTCGATATAATGCAGCAAATCATAATCATAATGAAATGCATTCCACTTTAAGCCACCTGATTATCTCTACTGCAATATATAATAGGAAACTCTCTCACAGCTCAAACTGTACAGAGAGAACACGACATCCTGTTCCTCTCCTGTTGGTAGGCAATAATCATATCACCATGACAACGCAGCGGAAAAAAGAAGAAGAAAAAAACACCCGGGAAGAACGGGTCTGTGATGATTCTGACGGACCCTTCGGCAAGATTAAAAAAGCAGGTCGGAAGATATCACAGCAACAGTCCAAATCTAAACAACTGTAGGAAGATTCACAATGACCTTTAGACGATAAGAGGTTTGCTGTTGGGGAGTGTCAGGATATATCATGAAGCTCAGCGAAATGTTACAGTATGTGGATGTGTGTGCGGCTCTGTCTGTAGTTGTCATATACTGTAATGTCTGAATGCTTGAAACGCTGATACACTGTGACCGGCAAATACTGTCTCACAGTCTAAGATTGTGTGTGTGTGTGTGTGTGTGTGTGTGTGTGTGTGTGTGTGCGTGTGTGTGTGTGTGTGTTTGTATGTGGTGCAGTTCATTTTGTATGTAGTCATGAACAATAATGTTTCAGAGCTTATACTGTGTGTATGTATATATATATACAGTGACAGGTACACTAAGTGTTGTCTTACAGTTGAAGTGTGTGTGTTTAGGCTGATGCACTTTATTAAAGACACACTGTAAACATAAGTGTGTAAAAATTCGTATTTTTGCCTTGTTTTCTAGTAAAACATCATCAAAACAAGAAAAGATGATTGATGTTTTCAATGATTGTCTTGTTCTTTGGCAAAAATCTAACAAAATGTAGTTAGAATCATACTTTTAAAAGTTTAAAAGACAAACTTTCAAAACACAAACAAAAGTTCCAATAGTATAATCTAGAAAGTGATTAATCCAAAATTGTGGGTGAGTTAGAAAGTCTTACTTATAGAAATGCAATTTATTTGACCCACCCAAAATATCATTACAGTTGAAAATAACTGTTTTGTATTTTAAAATTAAATGTATTCCTTGTGATGGCAAAGCTACATCTTCAGCAGTCATTACTCCAGTGTTCGGTCACATGACCCTTCAGAAATTATCTTCTAATATGCTGATCTGATGGTCAAGAAACATTTATCATCAATGTTGAAAACAGTCATGCTACTTATTATTTTTGATATATGATTATTTGATGAATAGAAAGAACAGCACTTATTTCTTAAAAAATAACAAGTCTTGACTTGCACTTTTTCATTTAATCAATTTAATATATCCTTTCTAAATAAAGTTTATTTTTTATCTTTCTGACCCCAAAATTTGATCGGTAGTGCATTTCCACAATTTTGCATCTCAAGTAAATTCATCGAATTGTATTACACCGCTTTCTGGAAGACTATACTACATGCTACAGACACAACGTAGATTGAAGTTACTTATAGGGGACAATATGTTTATAAATTAAAATATTTTAAGTATGAAATCCATCCAATTATAGAATTCAACATTTATTGTTATTGTTTTTATCACCTGAAGTATTCAACTTGAACAGACCATGTATTATACACAACAGAAACATCCTAATTTACATAACCAATTAGAAAACATTACCTAGTACAGGGACTCGAATCAGTGAATAGATTTTTTTTCTAAACGATTCACCAGAGTTAATCAGACCTACAGAGAAAGGACTGTTTAGATGAGTGTGTTTGATTATTCCCTCAGCTTGAACTCAAACAGTGATGTAACGATGGAAACACTAGTGAAAGTGAAGTGACATACGGCCATCGGAATTTGTGCTCTGCATTTAACCCATCCAAACTGCACACAAACAGCAGTGCACACATACACACCATGAACACACACCCAGAGAAGTGGGCAGCCATTAATGCTGCGGTGCCCGGGGAGCAGTTGGGGGTTCGGTGCCTTGCTCAAGGGCACCTCAGTCGTGCTATTGAATTTGGAGAGAGCACTGTACATTCACTCCCTCCACATACAATTCCTGCCGGACCTGAGACTCGAACCCGCAACCTATCGATTAAGAGTCCGACTCTCTAACCATTAGGCCACGACTTCCCTGACTAGCTTGTTACTGAAAAAAACTACACTTTGAAGACAGCTAAAAGTTAAAAAACAAAAACAGCTTAAAACTGCCATGCCACTGAAATGTAAAATTTGTACCATTGCTTTTTTCAGTTAGTGTTAACCCTGTTGATGTTTTTTAGTGCATAGTAAATTAGCCTTTACTGAAGATTGTGTCTGCGCTGTTGCTGTAATCTATATTTAAATCTTAAATTACAGATACACTGTGACCTGTAAACACTGTGGCAAAACCTAGGGTGTGTGTGTGTGTGTGTGTGTGTGTGTGTGTGTGTGTGTGTGTGTGTGTGTGTGTGTGTACTTTCCGTCTCCTGGGGATCCAGTGACAGGCACTATCTCCAAAAGCCCAAGCTTCGTCTCTATTACTGATCTAAAATGACAGCTGTCAATCCTCAGCAGAAATAAACCAGCAGGTCAGGGGGGAGGCACACGATCTCTGAGCTGTTTTGTTTTGAAGGCTAATTCTGTGACAAACTCTTCCTTTATGCCTAACCCGCAGAGTGCACTTTCAAGTTGGAAATTAGAGGGTTTTTGTATTGCAAGCAGACACATTTAGTGGTTAAACAGCACAAAGGCATCAAATTGGAAGAGCGTAAGAGCCCAAACCTGATGTACAGCACTGCCATCCTGACAGTTTCAGCATATGTACCTGTGCATGTCATTTAGTCATTATGTTATGCATCATAATACCTCCATCAACTGAAGATCTTATTAATGGGTCCAGTTGCTCCTGTCCCTGAAGATCTGAGCAGATTATCGCTACTATTCTACCATAATCTGATCTGAACAGCTGCCTCGGGGCAGAGACCTGAAAACACACCAGACAGTTAGGAGAGAGAGGAAAAAAGAGAGCAATGAAGAGTTGGGAAGCGAGAGAGTGAGATAGAGAGATGAGAGGGTAAATTGGAGAGGCGAGATCAAAAACTATAGAGAGAAAAGCTCTAGTGGGGCCCTTTGCATGCAGTGACAGTACAGACGACAGTAGGGCGCCCTCGGGGCTGCTGTGATCGCGGACCGCTATCAGTAAATTACTCTCTGAGGTCATGAATAAAACGTCTATAAAACTAAAGGGGTTCTGGATTTTGTTAAAGTTCTGCCACAGCCTCTGACAGCAGTCAGCGCAACTGCACTTAAACTCTGCCAAGACTGATTTCACCCTTCAACCGTGCTTTCATTTGCCTTGAAGCTTTCACCTTTTCCTGCAAAACATGTCTTATTATTTCCCAAGCAAAGCCCTAACGACGGCTTAGAGACACAACACCTCCAACACACAAACACACCCCCATACCATCTTTCATATGCTCTCTCTCTCACACACACGGTAATAAACGTGCACAGACAGACAGACAGACACAATAACTGCGTCTTCTTTTGAACGTAAGCCATTGGCTGCACTGCTAGAACGTAGGACTTGCCAAAAAACGCTCTGCATAATTTATTGAGAGATTGTTAGATCTTTGTCCATATTGATGTTATATTCATAGCGTGAGCTTTGAAAAAGTCTCGACATAACCACCCTGATTCAAAACAAAAGGTTCAAACTTCTCAGAAGAAAGCAGAGCCTCACTGAATCAAGAGAAATGTGTCTTTCAGCGTTCAGAATCTCTATATTCAAAGCAAAATCAATCACTCCAGAGGATCAAAGCTTTATCGCACACCTGAATTTAATTTCTTTTGGCACATACACACAAAGACAGCTGTGCATACGTGCCTGTCATTTAGAAGACACTTATCAAGAGGACGGTCCTCCTCAAGCAACCTAGTCACTTGCTCAAGGGCACTGGTACCTTTTCTGTCATTCATCCAATCCATCCATCCATCCGTCCGTCCATCCATCCATCCGTCCGTCTACCCTAATGTACATAACTGCACATTCTTTGATTTACTAAACACATCAAAACACCGTATTTCACATGAATTGGTTTGAAATAGTTTTGAATCAGTGAATTGTTCATCTGATAATTTATGTGAACCTTCTGAAAGAATTGATTCACTAGAATGCATCAGACCTTTTCATACATATAATACACGTCATCCATCCATCCATCCATTTATTCATCCATATGAAATACAATAAAATGATCTTAATTTACATTCTACTACTACTTCTAGTTTACATTCAAAATCAAAACATATTACAGTATATAGTACAAGGAGTCAAATCTCTGAATTCTTTTTATCTTTTTTTCATTTATGTGAATCACCTGAATAAACTGATTCACTACAATGAATCAGACTTTTCAACACTACATATATGAAAGCCCTATCTATCATATAATCCCTGTCTATCCATTTGCTAGATATAATAAAACACACTATATCTGTGTTGATATAGTACAAATATATATGAGTATATATTACAGAATTGACTCAGTGATTTGTTTTGATCAATTATTTCAATTATTATGTGAACCTTCTGAAAGAATCAATTCACTAGAATTAATCTGTCTGTCTGTTCGTCCGTCCCTAAAACCATAAATAACACTTTCTTTGCATTGGATTCAAGAGCTGAGTGTTGGAAATCGTAATTTTCAGCTGTAATCAGAATGCTTTTGAAAGGTAGCAGCAGGAAATCAACCTCCCTATTTTCTCAATGGTACACTTACAAAGACAGGAATGGACTGTGCCGTGGAACGGTGCTTTTATATAATAGAAAGCTTCCCCTCTCAAACCAAATCAAAAATTGTCACAACATTGTTATGAATCCGTGTGGTGCTGTAATTGCATGTATAACAGGTTACACAGGTGCACCACCTGCCAGACAGACTGCAGTGAACAATGTGAGGTGCATCTAAAAAACAAGAAAACAAAAGATGTCTAGTGGGGATGAGGATGCTGTCCTGGCACGACACCCATTCTTTATACAGCTGCCCAGACATGAAAAAAGCAACAAAAATGAAGGTTTGATGCAAGCTGGGAGCTCTGTGCCATACAAAGCTAAACAACTCGGTTCAAATAGGTTTTTAATTTCCAATTTGAGTTTCAATTAAGTGTTGTCAGTCAATGCAACACTGCTCTTACTAGTCTAATGTCCAAGATAGTGTCTACTGAAGGGTAAATTCACCCCCAAAATTTAATTTTTCATCTTTTACTCACCTTCATGCCATTACAAACCTGTTCTTATTTCAATATAATAAAAGTCAGTGAGGTCAAATGTTGTTTTGGAACAGTTAAAGAACATTATATAATATAAATATAATCGCAGGTTCCACAGAAGAAATAAAGTCATATGGGTCTGGAATGATATAGGATGAGTACATGATGATAATTTTAAATTGTGTGTGTGTGTGTGTGTGTGTGTGTGTGTGTGTGTGTGTGTGTGTGTGTGTGTGTGTGTGTGTGTGTGTGTGTGTGTGTGTGTGTGTGTGTGTGTGTGTGTGTGTGTGTGTGTGTGTGTGTGTGTGTGTGTGAACTATATAATGGAGGTCAGCTGTGGTATTGTGTTAACAGTCAGAAAGCTCAGTTTTACAACAACCCACAAACACTCTGGTTTCCCCATAATGTATTTTTTTAGACTACAGCTGTATGATAGAAATGACCATTAGAGGGCGCCTTAGAGGGTGATAATGGAACACCCTTGTAATTTGTAACCTTGTGTGTGCACCTCCCACTGTGTATCCAGTGTCCCAGTTTCAAAACCATGGACAGCAGCCCTTGAATTCAGCAGTTTTCTGTTCAGAACTATAAAGAGCTTTCTATTGTATGTCCTTCTGTTCAGCACCACGGACAGCTCTCCACCGTTCTCCTTCTCTTATTGACTTAAGAGCCTCTTACTCTGACCATGAGAATAAGTGAATTGAGCTCAGGAGAGAAATCTGGTCTGTCTCCAGGGTTACACAACATCCACTCAGACCCCAAACAACATTCTGTGGGGGCAAGAGTCACAGGGACCTTCACTTAACCATTTTTTTCAATGTATTTGTGTGGTGTATTTGGAGACTCTTCTTCCCTCATTCAATACAGTATTTTGCAGAATTGCTGTCCGTGTGCCAGCGATTTAGTCTCTGTTTTGGGAAGTAGCTGATCTTCAGCTGATCTTCTGAAAGCCAGCATTAGTAGAATAAACTCATCCCCTCAAATGGACTGAGGGAAAAGTTCCATCAGATCCACATAAATCCTCCCGAAGGGGTTGTGGCGA
This sequence comes from Oxygymnocypris stewartii, assembly GCA_003573665.1. Taxonomy (NCBI): domain Eukaryota; kingdom Metazoa; phylum Chordata; class Actinopteri; order Cypriniformes; family Cyprinidae; genus Oxygymnocypris; species Oxygymnocypris stewartii. The sequence continues at coordinate 20,491 of QVTF01023747.1, forward strand.
GAAGTGTAAATAGAGCTAGCGTTTACGACACGTGATGGGTTTGTTTTCCAACTGACCACTGTGTGTGGACCCTAGATTAACTGAAACTCATAACACTGTGTTGGCTCTATTACGAGATGACAGGAGAAATATACTATATTGTAGAAGTCACAAGTAGAAGTCTTGGGCTTCTTGAACAAGAAATTGAGAATTTGTCCTTTGAGAACTGATTGGATCATTGGATCATTTCGTTTGCTAATTGCTGTGATCTCATGAGAGTGAGGTTTCTAGATGGGAGGGATTATTGTCTCGAAGTTATTGTTTCTGATTAAAGATTATGAGGGCAGATGGATTAAAAAAATGTGCATGGATAAATCATTTATTATAAATGCTGCAATATTCCTTAATAAATAAGAAATGTCAAGTACATGCCTTGACTTTAGGAGACAGAATAAAAGAGCTACAAAGGACTGGCTTGCGTTTTACCTCCCTTAATCCCACATCATTCATTTGACTCTTTTCCAAACAAAGATTTGCCAATGAGTCTCTACGGGCTTCACAAGTCAGAGTTTCCAATGAAGCTTCACAAATTAGAGTTTTAAGCAAACCTGAGTCATTCCTTTAATACATTTAATAAAGTTGAAATGCCTGAGAATACTTCTGAAAGACTGTTATCCTTTTATGCCATATTCAGTATTCATATTAAAGGATAGTTTACCTAAAATGAAAATGTACTCATCCAGTTGTTGTTCCGAACCTGTGTGCCTTTCTTTCTTCTTCAGAAAACAAAAGAAGATAATTTGAAGAATGTTGGTAACAGAACCGTTTCGGTTATTATTCATTTCTATTGTATTGACAAAACACTAAGACTAAAGCCCCGTTCACACCTAGAACAATAACTATTAAAGATATCTATAAAAGTATTAGCGTCCACACCAGCGGACGACATCATCTGTATATTCTCAGCACACGCGTGTCTGTCCATTTCAATTCTCGAGCTCGTTATCATGCTTGGTGTGAACGGACATTAAGACTAAGGTTTTTAAAATTATATTTTATGTTCCACAGAAGAAACTGTGACAGAGCTTCCCTATCACTATCCTTCTAAAGTTACAGAGCTCAGAAGCTCCTACATAAAATGGTCATTATTTTTCATAAACAACTGTCCTATGTTCTACGATTTTAGATCAGTCCTGCTTTTATCATTGCATTCCACTAAGTAGTTGACATTGCTGGTGATATGCTGTTGATGATACACAATATATTTACTTAGAAGAGTTTAAGAAGCGTTCATGTAGCACAGAAAGCAAAGCCCGGCACTAGCAATGCCAAGGTTTGATTTCCAGAGAATGCATGAACTGATCAGTTGTTTACCTTGAATGCAGTGTAAGTCACTTTGGGTAAAAGCACCTGCCAAATGCATAAATGTAAATGTAAAAATCATCTAAACCAAACCATTTTCCACATTTCAGAAAAACCAATGCTCGCATCTCTGTCTAACATACTCTGTGCTTTTAAAAAAATACTGACATCGCTACAGGCAGAAAAACTCCTCAGTCATTATTAAACACATATGTGCTTTTGTGCATTAGTGCAAGAAATACATGCAAGCTTGTGATTGGGCGGGTGTGCATGAAAGATAAGAAAGAAGTCTGTGTTCTTCAATGGTTCGACTATCTGAATACATCTGTATGTTAAGATGTTACACCATTCACTCTTGTTTGCATGGGACTTGCACACGTGTGTGTGGGTACGGCTGGTTTGAAGAAGATTAGATCAGTAGATTCGCTTTTCCTGACAAACGCACTCTGACGGGCATACAAACAGGTTTGTGCCTGTCAGTAAACAAATCATCTGTGCTATTCAACACATGCATCCACACACACACACACACACACACACACACACACACACACACACAGACACAGACACACAGACACACACACACACACTATCAGACACTCACACACACACACACACACACATGCGCACACACACACACACACACACACACAGACACACACAGACACACACACCACCAGGGATTAAGAGATGGCAGAAATACTTAAATAGAACTGACAGGGGGCAAATGATTTTGACCCCTACCAAGCACACACAAATCTGAAACATTCACATGATCACACAGACAAACACATACATATATATGAGCACATATACACACACACACACACACACAACAAAACACATACTGTGCCTCAGGCAAATGACTTGTACGACAATAATTTTAAAGGATATATGTTCAAAGCGAGACAAGCCTGTTATAGGCTTTGACAAGCATGCTTTGACATATCTGCTCTAAAAAAAAACAATGCAACTGGTATTCACTTTCCAGCCTCAAAGGAGCATTTTTCTGTACTTCAGATCTGAAGAGCACTTCACATTGCTTTTCCATTTTGTTTATATAATGCTCACTCAATTAAACTTTAATTAACTCACCAAAACACCATTCAATGACCTTTCATTACTGCCCCCTGCCCATTTCTCCTCTTTTATCTCCCTTCATGCTGTTTTGTTTCTTTTTGTGCCTAAATGTTCTCTCTGTTTTCAGCCCTCATCCTCCAGCCGGAGCTGGCACCAGGGACTGGACACATGGGGTGAGAGAGAAAGAGTTAGTTCTCAGCAGTCTTCTGGACCACTCAATACAAAATGTGCATCCAGTCAGAGACCACGCTGTCCCCTACAGTTTGAGATTTAGTTGAACCACCAGTAGCAGAAATATATATACAGTGTATATATATAAAAAACCTCCAACTCCCCCCCGCCACATCACATATGATTCCTCTATTTCACCAAACTACGTGTACACAAATGCACTCAAAGATTTTTGAAAAGTATTTTCTGAAGGTCTCTCAAACACAATGGTTTTCATGCTAACACAAAAACATTTATTATGCCCTCTACAAGACTATGCCTCTGAAGTTTACCTCCCACAAACCCATTGACATCAGTAGATTTGAAGAAAAACTTGGAACGATTACTGCTTCCAGAACTGGGTAGTAACTGATTACATGTCATCTTGATTACGTAATCGGATTCCCAAAATCAAGTACTTTTAATTTGATTAAAATAGATTTTAAAATATTTGTAATCCCACTACAGTTACTTTTTTGATTACATGATTACTTATTATTCACATAATATCCATGAATTATTCATATTTTTTTTTTTCATGTAATGCATGGAGTCCTGACCTTTTTTGTCATCTGAACTTTCACTTAATATATTTTCTTGAAGTACCCCTACTTATTATTCATATTTTAATAATTAATCCTCACATTAGCATGTCTACGATTCCCTGACATTGGTTAATGATCACGACATGCAGGTAAAGGTAAATTATTCATCGTTTTTAGTATGTGTTTTATTTTGATTGTCGTTGTTTTGAAATGATTTATTTTAATTGGACATTTTTATGATTTAATTCATTATTAGCTTTTCATCAATCTCACAAACTACAGAACCCCTCTTTGGGAAACCTTGACATAATGTAATGTTTAATGCACTTCATGTTGTCAATTAAAAAAAGGGATATCTTTTCATACTCTTTGTATTTGTATATCAATATGGTACACGATTTTATTGTACTTAATTACAAAATCAATTTGATAAATGAGTTCAGACATCAAGTAATCAAAAAGTAGTCTGATTATGTTGCCTAAAATATGTAATGTAATAGATTGTTACTAACTACAGTTTTTGTCACATCATTGGGAATCAGTACCAGATTACAATTTGTAAGTGATCTCCCAGCTGTGTGAATACACTCCAACAGCTCAAAGCCATGCAGTCTTGTTTTGACTTAAAGCCACTGGCACTGACTCGTCCAGACTGCAAATCGGGCCAAAAATCGATGTAAAAGTTGTGTAGTGTATTCCAGCACTTAGTTTGCCCTTAATTAATCTGGTCCCTTTTCAAAAGTTATGCTTCGTTACCAAGAAAACAACAGCGTCAATGAATAGCATGCTTGAGATGAAATATGATGTGAAATGTGTGAAGAGATAACAAAGCAAAAACAACAAAAAAGTCATTATAATATCCATTAACAATGTTTTAATTGTGTGTCATTTTCAATTCAGCCGAAGTTTTGAAAAATTATGCAAAAAGTAATCACCCTTATTTCAAAAATGGTTAAAATGCTATTTCCACCACCGTCATTCCATCACCAAACACAGGTTAAAATCACAATGTCTGCGTGCGTAAAATATTTTGTAAGAGAGTGCTTTTTTTTCCACAGTGCCTATAGCAAAAGAAACTCTCAGTTATGACTTTGAAAGATGACACATGTTGAATAATGAATGTGTTATTTTTGAAACTCATCTTCAGCTTTTCTCTCCAGGTGACACAAAGTGGGTCTAATGTTACAAAGCCAAGGTTTAATCCCTGAATTAAAGCTTAATCCATTCTCACACTGGCAGTTTACCTTCCATCGAGAGAGAAAGGGAGAGAAATGATGAAAGTATTATGACAGATTTCTCTGTGTGCTGAACAATTGCATCAGGGTGTATGAATGTTGGTCAAATGACACATCACACCGCCTTACTGAATGTCACACACACACTTAAGAACCTTCGAAAGGTCCAGATGTACCCTTCAGCAGTATATCATGCACCAGCAGAGATCTTTATGTCAGATTAAGGCTAGACCTGAGCTAAACTTCACGCTAATGGCGATTCTGGCTCTCAGATCCTCCAGAGTCTTTAGAGAGAGCGTCCTTCTGTCTGTCGGAGTTGAGCTTTGAGTTAAGACGTAGACTGAACACACACACATGTAGAGGAAACTTTCTTTCATAAACTTTCACAGAGCCAAACTTCGGCCATCTGTCGATCATAACAAATCCTAATTATTTAACTCTTCCACTCAAATCTGCTCTCTCTCTCTCACTCCATCTGCTGGGTGAGAATCGGATGTCTATAGACAACCGGTGATCAAACATGTCCTTTTTGTATTGCATGTCTCAATTCAGTTCAGATGACATGTGCTCGCTCACTAACTCTCTCATCATTGCTTCCACATTTATTTTTATAACGTTATTTCTGTAAATGTGCCATGGCTCAATTCTGGATTTTAGTACCCATCCGTAAAGAAGTAATGTAAAATGATGGGGTTAATTTGCAGAAAGTTGTTGAACACATGTTTAGAAAGAATTGTGTCATCCCTTTCATATGAAGGTAGAAAAACAATATCATTGTGTATTTAGGAACTCAGCTTTGTATCACTAACAACACGATTAGATTGTAATGTGAGGCAGCTGTTAGCAAGCTCTGTGTATTTTCAGCTATATGTCTCAATAATTGTCAAAAATGTTACTTGTGCGCTACATTGTAAATTGTTTTTATACTAAAGCGTGTGCTAGAAACAAACATCTGCTAAATATAAGTGCAGCAGAAACACCACAATAACCGTTATATGCATTTAAAAAGAGCATAGGGGAGAGCAGAAATAATCATAAAATTTTTTTGCTCATTTATTCAGAATATAATTAGCTTAAAGATTTAAAATTTGAGCTCATTTTAGCAGTCATCACCCATGACGATTAAATGAATAACTTAATCAAGTAGCATACAATTAATCTAGAAGTTCACAAAGGCCAGTATTACATTCATTACACTTATGCTGTATAATCATAATGTGGGGATTGTGATAAATGCAACAAAAGAAAAGGTTTTATAATGTGAATATTTGTGCACGTGCTAATGTTAGTTAATAGGAAACACACCCAACCACCAGACAGATTCCAAGATTATGAAGCACATTTAGTATTTTATTTTTATACACTTTAGTATAGGGACCAATTCTCACTATTAACTAGTTGCTTATTTATTATGCCTATTATTTACATATTGGCTGTGTATTAGTACTTATAAAGCACATATTCTACATGACCTTATTCTACATCCCCAATCCTACCAAATAACTAAACTTAACAACTACTTTATTAACTATTAATAAGCAGAAAATTAGGAGTTTATTCAGGAAAGTGTCATAGTTAATGGTTTGTAGAGAGAATTGGATCTTAAAATAAAGTGGTGACTGTTTTTTTCCTCTTTCTGATATGGGAAAGGGTTAATATTAATAGTTATTATGACTCATGTATGCTGGGTTTACCTATCAGTTCCACCAGAACATACATTAAATCCAAACTAAACTTTTGCTGATCTAGATCAACCTTACACTGTAAAAATGTTTTTTATTTTTTATTTTTATTTTTTATTTTAAGGATTTCACATTGTAAAAAACTGAACAAAAACAACAACATTGTCTAGAATAAAGAATACACGTATATGCAATACCTTAAACCTAAATTATAAGGCTAACAATAATAAATACAGAATCAGTAACTAGAGGTAGTAAAGAGCTGCAAAACATCGAAATAGTATTAATAATGGTTTATAAATGTAAATACTGTAAAGGCAACATAAATCAGCCTGAATATTCCTTCAAACAGGTTTTTTGATTCACTAAAAAGTGCAGAAACAACAGCTTGAGTAGCCTAGAATGTAGTCTCATCAATAAATAAAGAGCAAGATCAGTACTATTCCCTCTCCTGAAAGGAGACGGCGGCCATGTTGAAGATGTTTCAGCCCAACAAGTGGGATCAGATTGAAAAGCTCCTGTGATGTGTGAGGTACAAGAGGTCTGCGCACAGCAACTTTCAAGGCCTTTGAAAAGTAGTCTTGAGACTCTGTCCCCTGGATGAGGCTAAAAAGATTGGTTAGGTCGTGGGAGATCTGATGTGGTGTGGAAAGCAACTTTATGATTTTCCATATTTAATTTATGAACCCAATAGTAGATAAAACAAATCCATGTTTTGAGAGCCTGTTTATATCACAGAAGCGCACACGCACGCACACACTTTCATTCTCTCTCACTTCCTCTCAGCAGCTCATCGCCCAGGCTTTGATTTCCCGCTGTTACTGTGGCATTTGTTTCCATGGTTACCAAAAACACTCAAACTGAGATACAGAGAGTCTTTCGGAAAAAGCAAACAGTTGTCACTAACCAACTGCGCCCACATTTAGCCTCGTGCATGAATGTGTTTGTTCAGTTTTTCTAGATGGGTGCATGCATATTAATTAACAAGTTATTCTAGTCTTTTGTCGGTCGTTTTATTTATAGGAATTGTTTTGAAATATCTGGTTTTAATTTTAGAGTTTTTATACTAAGCAGGTAAAACCTTTTCTGGAAGTGTTTGACGAGACAAATATAGACTTCTCACTCAAAAATAAAGAATTATTTACTCACCCTTGTTTTTCAAACCCGACATGACTTTCATTTGTTAAAGTTGTTATTTTTCGTACAATGAAGGTAAATGGTGATTATAGCGGTCAAAAACAGGGTCCCACTTTATATTTGGTCACTACTAAGTACTTGCATCAAAAAATAAGTACAATGTAGTTATTGTCTTCATATTGTATTGGAAAACACTTTTTCTGCTATTGAGGTGATATGGGACAGGTTTGGTGGTATGGGTACAGTAGGTGTAATTATAAATATAATTACTGAAATGAAGCTCTCTGACCGTCCCATAGACAGCAAGGATCTTACCATGAGCTTGTGTTGTTTATATGGATCTGCCGATATCAAACTTTCATGTTGTGATTAAATGCTAATGCTTTTATCACGGTATGTATTATCACAATATTGAAATTTAGTTGTGTTGTTATAATACAGTATAACAGGTTTAATAAAAAATATCTTATAACAAAAATAACTATAATGCAATAATATCTCATTGGTTAACCTTAGTTAATATGAGCAATAGATACATTTGCTTATTAGTCTAATCTTTGTCCAAAAATACAACTCGAGTTCATTTTAGCTCATTAAATAGAGCAGTTGCAACTTTTGATTTTAACAACGTGTTATTAAATATTGGAATTACCTACGTTTAATTCATTAGTTAACATAAACCGCCAATGAAAAACTCTTCTAATCATTCATTAACTAATGTCAACTAATGAAGCCTTAATGAAAAGTGTGACCGAACAATAAATAATCAAAACACTTTCAAACAATATCTAGGGCATGTTGTAGTCCAGATTAAAATGTAAAAACATTTGAAAATAAATATCCTATTAAAGGAACACTCCACTTTTTCTGAAAATCGGCTCATTTTCCAGCTCAAGAGTTAAACAGATGAGTAAGTTTGACTGTTTTTGAATCCATTCAGCCGATCTCCGGGTCTGGCGGTAGCACTTTTAGCGTAGCTTAGCATAGATCATTGACTCTAATTAGACCATTAGCATCTCGCTCAAAAATGACTAAAGAGTTTCAATATTTTTTCTTTAAATCATTAAGGAATATGATCTTTACGTAATATACTAATGATTTTTGGAATAAACGAAAAATATATAATTATGACCCATACAGTGAATTTTTGCCTATTGCTACAAATATACCCCAGCGACATAAGACTGACTTTGTGGTCCAGGGTCACATATACTTTTTCCAATACTTTTTTTATCTGATTCATCCAAAAATAAAAATTCTGTCATTAATTACTCACCCTCATGTTGTTCCAAAACCAGTAAACCTTCGCTCATCTTTGGAACACAAATTAAGATATTTTTGATGAAATCCGAGAGCTTTCTGACCCTCCATAGACAGCAATGCAAACTGACACGTTCAAGGCCCAGAAAGGTAGTAAGGACCAGAGCATGTTAGCGGAGTGGAGCGCAAGCGGAGCGGGGAGCGTAGCGGTCATATTTCCTTCAAAGCGGAGAGCGTCTTTCTGGAGATTCCGCTCCGCTCGCTCAATACGCTCAGCGCCGCTCACTCAGCCCAAAATGCCCATAGTTCGGTGATCGAGAGAGCTCAATGCGCTGCAACTTCAGAAAACAGATGCAAATAGAAAAAGCACCAGCAAATCAAGAAAACATTTTCATCATTTTGACAGCAGATGGGGAAATTGCTCACAACACAAACAAATGAAGAAACACACTGCAAATGCTCACAACACAACCAAATACATTTCATGTGTTCTATTTGCAGCACGTTTCTTTATTGGCTGTGCTGTGAGCATTTGCAGCGTGTGTGTTGTCAAATTGAGGAAGTTGATTTCTTAATTTGCAGGTGTTTTTTCTATTTGCAGCGCGTTGAGCTCTCTCGGCCACCGTACCTTTGGCAATTTGCTAGTTCCAGAATCTGTGGAATAGGCTAAGCAATAGTTTGTCTAAGCTAGTGTTTCTAAAACCAAATTCTAAAATCCTGTGAAGATTGAAAGGCGGTTTATTAGACTGCAGTTCCCCGCAGTTTTGGTTTATTTTAATTTTAGAAAGTTTTTCTTTTATTTACGCAACGAAATAATTCACTAAGTGCATTTCATCTTGTGTGTGCTTTCATGGGCCTGATAAGCAAGGTGTATTTTATGAAATTCTATATCTACGTTTCATCTTGTTTGCGTGTTTTGAATGTTTGCACAATAACTGAAGCGGCGTTTTAATGGAAAAGTATACTTTTTCAGATATACAATTTTTTTTATGATAGTTTGCTAAGTGGCTTCAAAAACAAGACAAGCTTTGAAATGAATAATTTTAATTTAATACATTTAAATGAATAACGTCACGCTGAAACATAACCGTTACTTATCGGACTACTGCTTTAATTGAGACATTTATTCAATAATTTCATTATAAACAGGGAAAAAAATAGGCCTACTGGAGACGTTTAATGTCAGAGCCTGATCTGAGCGGGATTTGGTTTACCGGTGAGCGTGAGCGGAACATTAGCGGATATATAGCGTTCTGCTTCGCTCACATGCTCTGGTAAGGACATTGCTAAAATAGTCCATGTGACATCAGTGGTTCAACAGTAATTTTATGAAACTACGAGAATATATTTAGTGTGCAAAGAAAACAAAAATAATGACTTTATCCAACAATTTCCTCTCATACTAACCTGTCCTTACTGGGCCTTGACAGTGGTAGCTGCGTTGCTGTCTATGCAGGGTCAGAAAGAAAAAAATTATCCTAATTTGTGTTCCAAAAATGATCTTATGGGTTTAGAATGACATGATGGTGAGTAATTAATGACAGAATATTCATTTTTGGGTGAACTAACCCTGTAACAGCGCACTTGCACTGTATGGAAGAAAGCAGTGTGGACTGGGTTCCACAGAAAAAAATAAAATGAACACAGGTTTGAACAACATGATGAACATTTTCATTTGTGGGTGTACTATTGTTATAACTCTTATTGGACAATTGATATTTACTCACATATGCACTTATTTACTCCGGTAACTCAGAAGATCCTCTTAATGGCACATTCATTGATTCGCTCTCTCAGCCCACCGTATTCTTTTCACCAGCTGTCTCCAGTCATCTCCATGGGAACAGCCTACACTGATTCTCTCAATGTACCTGTAAACGTATAGGGTGCTTGCCATTGACCTGCGACTCACATTGGGTCCATGCACCGATACGAGTGTGGGGTATTCAACCTACTTTTTCTTAAAACAGTCTTTGCAACTTCTCAGAATTTTCAAGGTTCTGGTTTTTCCATATGAATCCTCTTTTCTGTCTTCTTTGGTATCTCTTATACAGAAACATTTTCCCTTTTGTGAAGAGTCCTGATCACATGTTTCTACGCATTTGCTGAATTTAAATGGGCCCGTTTGGGTGTTTTCAGTTGTTTAATTGAGTTCTTGTATAATTTGAATATATTTTAATCAACTCCCTCATTTAATGCTGCAATTAACAATGAATGAAGCTTAATGATGGATAATCACTATTTTAGTACCTGGGGTTTGTGTAAATGGTTGTGTTCGTTCGTGTATGTATCAGTATGTGTGAGAATAATGGGTGTCCAAACAGACTCTGCTTTGATGAGTAGCTGGAATGAAGTCAAGGAATTATATTATACAATGAATACAAATGGCATAAATAGCATCATCACATTACATTTACTTTAATGCTATTTAAACTTAATGGCGGAGATCAAATGAATATGAAAGACGTAAGGTGACCACAACGAGTCCGTGATGTACTGTTCACTTACAGTCTGAGACAAATGTGATGATTTACACCTCTCCCTCACTTTTCTCTCGCGCTGCAGTGTATATTACTCTTTCACCGCATCTAATCTCACAGCTTTCTACAGCAGGATGCAGTGGAATATTGTTTTGATATTTTCATATCTTTCTATTTAATCCAAATGGTTGCTATCTCAGCTGCTATATTTTCTCCTGTTGCTTCATTTTTGCCTCATCCCATAAAAACGCTGTCTATGTTTTAACATGATTTGAAGTTCTCTTATTTTGCCTGCTGGCTGGGTGTTTAACTCTTCAAAGAGAACAACAGCTGTCTACTTTCATCATCCCTGAGATGAAATCATGCGAGTGTGTTCTTTCCCCTCAGAAACGCTGCTTTTTTAGCGATGGCTTTCTCTCCTGTAGGTGTGAGTAGGTGCTCATTTGAACCCTGAATATTAAATAGCTTCAACAAACATCCTGAACAACAGCTCTAAAAATACACGATGGAACAGCAGTGCATCATTCATATGCACAAAACAGCAGGTGTTTACTTGACTATCATTTCACTTGTATAGATTGGGATTGAACGTCAGTAACCTTTTAGACTTCTACGATCTGATTTTACCTGGGTTGAAATCTTTATGAACCTAAATCTTTATGTAAAATAAATAAATAAGGAAATTGTGACTTTTTATGCTGAAAAAGGCATAGAATTGACTTCAAAACTATTTTCACTCAGAAACTGCTTGTAAAGTTCACAGAAAGAAACCGCAAGTAACACTGGACAGTAAACAAGAGTCTATTTTGAAGTAAAAAGCCTAAAGTAGTATTTTCTTGTAAAAAACTACTCTAATAATCCTCTTTTTTATTATTTATAACTTTGAATAATAATTTTGTTACAGTGTAATTGTGACTAACTCTTAAAGGACACTGTGGTTCTTACTGAATATATATTAAAATTACTGTATTCCTGCCAAAATACGATGGTTACCATAAATCATGTCCAATTTACAGGTAAATGGAATTGCCTTCAAACAGCATAAGTGAGGGAGGGTTAATTCAAAGGCAAGGCAAGTTTATTTTTTTATAGGATATTAATATTTCATACACAGTAGTAGTAGTTTAAAGTGCTTTAAATAAAAAAAAAAGTATGAAAATAATTACAAAACAATGCCATTTTTGCGGCAGCAATAGTAACCATGGTAAATAATTTCTAAAAACATATTTCCAGGAACTGACATGAATATTTACCAAAACAATCTCCTGCTGCAGCTTTGGACTCCTTTGAATGCCTTTTTGTTTGTTCATGGCAAGAGATTCTGCGTTCGCTTTGGACAGCCTCAAGCTTCTGTTTGTGCTGTTTGGAATGAAAAGCCTTTTAAAAGGTTGATGATTCTGTGCTGACAACCCCAAACCTGCCTATAAACACGCGCACACACACAAACACATTGATATTAGCTTTAATTACTGCGTGGGTTTGTTTGTTTATCGTGATAAACACTTCAACAAATATTGAAGGAATCAACAAGTCAAGATAATGGGCTAATTTACAAAATGGTGTGAGCGGCTCAACTCTCTCTCTGTGTGTGTGTGTGTGTGTGTGTGTGTGTGTGTGTGTGTGTGTGTGTGTGTGGAAAGAGAAAGAGAGGGGACAATCACATGATGTGGGGTGCCTGGCTCCAGCGTATTAATTATCTAATTTCTCTGGTTATAATAGCGCTGATTGAGAGCCCCATTTGGACTCAAATAATCCTCCCGCCCTCTTACTCTCTCTTTCTGCATCTCTTCTCTGTTTTTATCTCCATTATATGCTCCTCTTCTTTTGTTTGGCCTTATGCGGCCTGCAAATGTACCAAGCTCTTATGCTCTAGTTGGGCTCTTGTTATGATTTGTCATTCAAATGACCTTGCAAGCAATTTAACAAAAATACATAAACAATGGCAAAATAAACCAGTGTTGTTTTTGTTAACTAAAATCAATTAACAAGCTGAAATAAAATAAAATATAAATAGTATAATCATTTTATATTTACATTGCCAACTCAATGTTTCTGATCTTCATTTAAGTATTTCAATTTCTAAACTACTCTGGTGCTAAAAATAAACAGAAAAATTGTTAAAACAATTGTCACTTAGAAATGTATAGTTCATTTCACAAACAATTACAAACAAGCAGTAAGTAACATTGAATTAATTATCATTTCATAATTTTAATTTTAAACTTAAAAATTAAAATGTAACACGTGTTTTAACAATGTAACAATGAAATGAGCTTGCATCACTTTTATACAATAGTTTGATTTATTTATACATCCTTTAAATTTCATTAAGCAAAAAAAAAAAAGTATATCGAGTCATTAGCTCAGCATTAGGTTCTGCCTGAAGTCCACGTTATATCAGTGTCTCTCATTTTGTCCGTCTTTTCTCCACTTGCTCAGTCTCTCTCCATTTCTGTTTGCTCACACATGTACACGTTTTCTCTACCTTTTTGTGTTTGTCCACTCGTCCACAGGAACATGGGTCCAAACATACAACTGCAAACAGGTCTGTGTGGCGTTCTATGATTTCTCTCCGAGCAGATGGTCTCAGAGCCGTGTGTACGATCTGTCCTAACAGTCTGTTCTTACTGTGAAGCCCCTCGATTCTTTCTCGCTCACATACACACCCGTTTCGGTTATCATGTTGTTTGGTTTGTGTGATTACAGTTGGTAAGCGGCAGGCTGTTGTGTAATTTTGTCTAATGTCACAGCGCTGTGGGATGACAGAGGAATTCTATCTTTCTCGCAGGGTGAGAAACTCAAGCTAAATATTTCAACTGTCATATTTACACTCTGTCAGAGACGCTGAAGTTTTTTTTGGAGCTATCAACAAATGTACAAGCTTCATAAATTAAAATGAGTGGATATTATCACTTCTGACTATCTTACTGTTATAGTAAGTCACAGAATACACCCGCTCACGAATAGGGCCCGTATGTTGTGTAGGCTGAGGTGTGATTAAAGTCCAGGAGACACAGCATGAAATTACACCCTTTACCGCAGGGAGAAAAACACACTTCTCACATGATGAGAGAAAGCACCCAAATCTACTGCTAAAAACCCTTAACAGATAACCTGCTTAACTTAACGAGACACATGAATGTTCAAATGATCTATTCACCCTCATGTTATTTCAAACCTGTATGACTCTCTTTCTTCTGCAGAACACAAAAGTATGTAGTTTTTGGTGCATAAATTGAAAGTGGTGTCCAGTAAAGTAGGGCTGCACAATTAGGGGAATGTCTAATTGAGATTTGCAACTGAAATGGGATAAAAAAAAAGAAAGTTGTTAAAAATAGTTATAACTGTAAAGTTACAATGCTAATATTTATATTTGTCTATTTGTGTAGTTATATATATTATTGACATTTTATTTGAATGGAAAACAGAAGGGAGCCCTTAAAGCTTCTCTTTTTTTAGTGCTTCTCATTACAAGTATGGGAAGATGGTTCACACAGATCGAGTTTCTCAGCCTTTGTGATTCAATATCGCAATTTCAGTTTTCTTTCAATTTAAGGGGACATATGTTGCGATTTCAAGCTTTCCTGTCTTTGAAGTGTTACAAACTGTGCATATATAAGATGCCTAATTTAAACATGCCCCCACATATCTACATCACTGTGTTGGAAGATTTGTATAACACTGCCCAAATGTTTGTGCAAAGAAAGAAGGCGGTGGTATTGTTGCCGCTGCCGTCATGTCATGGAGACTTTGATTTTCCATCTCACGCTTGAGGTATTCGGCCAATCACAACGCTCTGGATAACTGTTCAATCAGAGCACACCGCGCTTTACAGAACGATGAGTTTTGTTAAAATGTATGCGTTTCAGAACGGCGGGGCAGAGTGGAGCAACAATACTGTACAGTATGTGGAAAATAATGGCCTGGTTGCACAGACAGAGCTTAGACTAAGCCAGGATTAGGCCATGGTCATTTTTAAAAACGTTCCTTAGACAAAAAACATTACTGGCATCCATCTTGAGATAAAACAAAGGCATTGATATATTTTAAGATCAATCAGTGCCAGTTTCTTTCAGTTGAAACTGTTCAGATTTGCATTTTAGTCTGGGACTAGGCTTGAGCCTTGTTTGTGAATGCCCCCCCCCCCCCCCCCCAAAAAAAGAAGAAGCTGAAAACAGAGAAACAAAAGCTACAAGGAAAGGGAAAGAGATGAATTCAATTTCTATTGTGTTCCACAAGATAAAGAACACCATTCAAGATGATCTAAGTATTTTCATTTTTGGGTGAACTGTCCCTTTAAATCTTATTGTCAGTTATGTAGAAGTAACAAACGGTCACAAATCTGTCCTCATCTAATTTTGTCATGGCTACACAAACAAGCGCTATTTTGCAGACAAATCCAATTTGAAACCGAAATGATGCAGCAACTACATCAACATTGATTCAGCAAAATCAATTACAGATCCTGTTCGGATTCGGGGTGAAAGCTTATACCGTAAGCGTTTCTACAGCGCAGTGCTGTTGTGTTCCTGACAACCTGTGTCGGCAGCCGTCTGATGATTGTTATTTCCTGTTGCCAGGTGATGCCGCCCGCCCGCTGTGTGTCCTGACCTTTACGCTGGAGCCAGGATTTATGGAACGGATGTGAAATATATCTGTACATATAAGGCAGCAAATTTGTGAGTGTTGAAAAACAATGCACGAACCCTTGACTATTGCAACCAAACCCTGCCCTTATTCTTTTGATAGCCATAAAATTGGTACAGCTATCCTAGAGCCATTTTTATGGTTTCTTGGTGCTCGGTTTGTGCCCTTGTGACCTGCTGGAATATTGTGACTTGACAATATATGCGGTTGCTTGTAAGTTGCTGTGGTAAGAAGTCGTCTGCAGGAAAATAAATGGAAATGGAAATGCGCAGACTTACAGTGGAAAACTTCCATCAGAATTCATCATCAGCATTCTGCTCCTCCTGAATGCATCTCTCTCTCTCTCTTTTGTGTGTCCTATTGTGTTGCTATATAATTCAAGGGTAGATTAACAGGTTTGTACACACACACTCACACACACACACACACAAAGGTTAAAGATTTGATAAAATGATGTATCGACTGTCACTGTCCACACTGACAATATTATCTCTAACTTTATCGGTAAATGCACACACACACACACACGCACTCACACACACACACACACACACACACACACACACACACACACACACACACACACACACACACACACACACAGGGTAACATTGTGTTTCAGACCCTGTTCTAATCATGAATAGAATTTTGAATTAAAGAACTGGGTCCATTTAATTGATCCATTCATGCCTCAAAAAACCCTGTATTTACATGAACTGTCATTTACTGAACTGGAATCTCAAGAAATTCAGCACAATACATTAATCATCATTCAGTTTAACTAATTATGTATTTATTGATACATAATATATTTTGATAAGGTTTTTAATTTTATATGATTATATATTATATTAGATTAATTTTTTTTAAAATTTTAAACAAATATTATTCATCCATAAAATGTGCTATTTGAGTATATAAATATACACCATTGTTCAGTTTGCGGTTGGTAAGATTCAGTTTTTAAATGTTTGTGAAAAGTATTTTATGCTCACCAAGGCTGCATTTATTTGATCAAAAATATGTGTAAAAACAGTCATATTGTAAAATCTTATTACAATTTAAACCTGTTTTCTGTTTTAATATATTATAAAATGTAATTAATTCCTGTAATGGCAATGCTGAATTTTAAATGTTTTATGTTTTATCAGTGATCAAAAAAGTTGAAAACAGTGCCGCTTATTTATTTTTTATGGCAACCATGATATGGTGTTGGACAATTTTCATATCGTCATATCGTCAGACTTTAGAGATTATGGAGGGCCAAATTACTTAAAATTAATTCTATTAATTTCTATGAGTTCAATTTCTATGAGTTTCTATGAGTTCTATTCTATTCTATGAGTTCATTCTATTAATAATTTTTTTGTTTCCTCCATTTTATTTTCAGTGTTACAGTCGGCACACAAATAAATAAATCACAAATATGGATTCCATTGTTAGTACATGAGTGCAAATAAATATAAATAAATGATTGAACGAATAAATTCATATATATATATATGCATTTATTTATGTATTAAAAAAATATTTATATATTTCAATTTATTTAATGATTTAATTTTGAGAAAATTGGCCCTATAACATATCATGTTCCATGAAGATATTTTGTACATTTCCTGCTTGTAAATATATCAAAACTTAATTTTTTATTAGCATTGCTAAGAACTTCATTTGGACAAAGTGCAAAGCGTAAAAGCGATTTTCTCAATATTTAGATTTTTTTGCACCCTCAGATTCCATATTTTCAAATAGTTGTCTCTCGGCCAAATATTGTCCTATCCTAACAAACCATACATCAACGGAAATATTATTTATTCATCTTTCTGGTGATGTATAAATCAAAATTTCAACAAATTGACCCTTATGACTGGTTTTGTGGTCCAGGGTCACAAATAAGCCCTAATATTAATAATAACATAATTGTGTTTGGTTGGTTACAACGCGCAACATTGTAAAAACACGGAAAAATAAATTTTATGGAACAAATAAACTCTAATATTAATTAGATAGTATTACTAGCCTAATAATGATAATAATCATCATC
This sequence comes from Oxygymnocypris stewartii, assembly GCA_003573665.1. Lineage (NCBI taxonomy): Eukaryota > Metazoa > Chordata > Actinopteri > Cypriniformes > Cyprinidae > Oxygymnocypris > Oxygymnocypris stewartii. Next base: position 38,155 of record QVTF01023747.1, read on the forward strand.
AAAGGTATCAGCCACGGGCGATATCTGACTATCGTCAATACTGTCGTAGCACAAACCTACCATAATATTTTTTTCAGCATTCTTAGATAAATAGACACTTAAAAAAATTACTGACAAAAAAATGTATAGCCTGAGTCGCTTTGGATAAAAGCGTCTGCTAAATGCATAAATGTAAATGTAAAAAGAACAGCGTTTATTTTACGTTACTCTCACTTTTTACTATTCAGTTGGTTAAAAAATAACAGCATTTATTTGAAATATAGCCTAAATCTTCTGTAACAGTAGAAATGCCTTTACTGTCAATTTTATATTTAATATATTCTTACTAAATAAAAATATTCATTTTAAATATTTAAAAAAAAACAGACCCCAAATTAATCGACCAATAATTTTTAAATAGTAGATAGCTTTATTGTAAAATTACGTAAAATTAGCCTAAATAAAACTAAACTGTAAAGTTGTAGTTGTTTTGCCCATGTTGTACTTTGAGAGAAATATCAATTATTTTGGGTAAAAAATGTGTTCTTGCATATTCTAAAAATACATAATGAGTCAAAATGGATGACTACAATGTTTGTATTGTAATAATATTTCACAATTCCACTGAAATGATTGAATAAATGCAGGCTTGATGAGCATACGTCTTCTTTCAGAAATATTAAAAAAGTAATTTTGAAAGCTTTTGAATGGTAGTGTATGCTGTTTTATCCTTTATTTACGACGTGCGTGTGTACACAGAAATGCACTTTCTGATGTTCAGCGAGTTAAAGGTGTGACAGCTAGCCTCGGTATTCTCTTTCCCACAATGCTGCAGTTCAATCGGGCCAATGACAAAACACTTTCCAGATGAATTCACTCGTTAGAACGGCACTTCAGGAAGAAGTGTCAGCTCATCAAACGAAGAAGAGAAGAGGGAATCACTTTCAGTTCATTTTCCTTCTCTTTTTTCCCTTCCGCGTTTCCTTTTCTGCCGGTGAGGTCATGATAGCAGTGTTTCCTCTAGAGTCGTGTCATCACAGCAGGTCTACCTCTCTTTAGTTCACACATTACCTCTATTCTTCCATCCATCTTCCTCCTTCACTCGCAATCATTTCACTCATTCGTCTCTTTTCAGTCTCTCAATCTAATTCACTCAACAGAGAGAAAGGGAGAGTTCTTGCTGATGCTTCAAGAACACTCGTGATCTTTTTCCCTCCAATTCTTTTTGCCTCTTCCTTTTTTATGCTCTCTCTGTCCTTTCATTTGCCCTTATCCTCTTGCTTTTTTTCTTCTTAACATGCTTTAACCCCAATTCCCTCTCTCTCCCAGTGTGTAGTTGTTCTTTATGCTAAGCTGAGCATATTTAAGTAGAGCGAGTTAATAGTCTGTGACTTTGGGGTTTAGATTTGGTAATATAAGCTCTAAGGATGACTGAGGAAAGAGGAACGGAGATTCTTCAGGCAGAACCAGGGCTGTGCACCATTCAGAAGGGAAGTGAAAACGCCTTTAAATTCCTGAAGTTGAATGAAACTGAGATGGCTAACAGGGTGCAGAGTTGTAATTCGAATTTTAAGGAAGTAGAACTGTAATAGAAAGCAATTCAAATGAATTCTAAATGGGTTCTTTCCATTTAAACAAAAATACCAGCTTATCTTAAACTGTAATTTATTTCAAAGTTGATCCTTCAAAAATAGTGCTCATGAAACAGCTTTTATTATTATCAATGTTAAAAATAGTCATGCTGCCTAACAATGTCGATTTTCTGGAGAAAAGCAAGTTCAAAAGTACAGCATTTATTTGAAATATAAATCTTATCTCATCTTCTAAGTGTCTGTACTGTCTCTTTTGATCAGTCAGATGCATTGTTGAATAAAAGTATTCATTTCTTTTGCTTTGACATTACTGCAGTGTACTGCAAACCTACGCAAGCATAAGGCCACGAATTATTAACCAACACAAAGTTTTCATAAGATCTATAATATCACGTTTGATTTGACTTCTTGAAGAGCCGCTCTGATTAGGGTTTTTATAACAGCGCATGATCAGCACTATATCTGCTCCGTTAAACAGGTCTTTCTGACCTCGCTCACCCATGAGATCTTTCCAGTCATTAGGGTAATTAAACTGGTTACTATACCTTTGTGAGAAGCTGATCTTTGCATACAAAGTGAGGGACTTTATCAAGCTTCAGTTAGTGAAAAAGTGTTAAGGAAATTCTTTTTATTCTCAAACCATGTCTACATTGTAAGAAACACACTTTGTGCTGCTCGCTTGCAATCTGCCCTGAATTACAATTTGCATGCTAGTTTATCCAGAAATACCACGTGAGAGAAGAATGTGTGCATCATATATGCAACAAAAAAATAATAAAGATAAATCAAAATATTCGAAGTGTGTATACGTACATTCTATGTTGGCCATTTGGCAGCTGCCCCAGGTAGTGATATTTTAGTCCTGACCGACCGTACAAACCAAATCATTTACTTTCAACTTTTCCAGATGTACAAAAGTGCAGATATATGTTTTTTTTACGCTACTAAAATATACATTTGTGTGGATTTTCACATAATTCATTTAGTTAGCTTCAGGCATTTCAGCAAACAGTATGCGACAGTTCTTTTAAACCAAGATTAAATTGTATTATCTTACTATACAAATATTAATTTTACCATAACCATCAAATATATATTTTTAGCAGTGGCATCAAGTTTTAGAAAGTGGACTGCTGACATCAAGACAAGCTATTTTTATTTATATAGCGCTTTATACAATACATTTGATTGCAAAGCAATCACTGTGTGCAGACTGGGCTTATGAATAATAATTAGCTTGCAGTGACGTTACTTGGTATTCCTTCTAGAATTCTTTAATGTTAACAAATTAATATTCATGAGGCATAACATTTTCATGCTGACTTTTCATTGAGATACAATATTCAGTGAGTTTTTCTTTGCATTTAATTACACATTTTTACTTTAAATACTATTGAATTAAGTCAGTATATGGGTCAAAGACATTTGGATATTTAAGCATCAAAACAATAAGAATTAATACACTTTTACATTTGATATTTTGTTCATACATTATTAATACATTAGAATGACCAGTCAGGCATTTTAACCATGATTTACAGAAAACATTTTAGATTTTTTTTTATTTACAAAAAGTATTAAATATGTTTTTCTTCAATATGTATAAAATTTTTGGCACAAACGGTCACAATTTAACTTATGTAACAAAGTAATACATTTAAAAATGTATCTATTTTTATGAAAATACAATTTTTTATATTTATTAACCTCAATTAAAGGCTAGATATTTGTGAATATTTTGAATGACAGCCCAAGAGGATAAACACCAAAGACATTTTCCATGGCCTGTTTTGCTGATATTTACTGAGGTTATATGTATAATATAAATGTATAATATATTAGCATGCATCAAAAATGTGCTTTTGATGTGAGCCAACAGGGGTAGTACGCATTTTAAAATCAGACGAAGGGGAAGTTGCACCCCTGACTTTTTACACATAAGTAGTGCCAATTGGGACGCAGCCACTGTGTTACTCTCTGTCTCTCATACAAAACCACACACACACACACACCACGTGGCTGCTCTCTGCTAACAGCTGTTTACAGCTTTTTACAGTCAGATTTTCAGATAGAGAGAGAGAGAGAGAGAGGAAATGCAGAAAAGTTACCGTGTCCCACTCAAGCGGCCTCGCTCCAGCGACTCTGAAACACCTGTCATAATGAGGGCCACGCTGGACATGCTCCAGCGATCTGTGAGCCAGCATGTGTGTGTCAGTGTGTGTCTGTGTGGCACGTGTGGTAATGTGTATTTTGCCTTCCATTTGGACAGAGATCAGTTTCACCTGCAATGGCGTGGAACAACACAAACACATAAACAGTAAACAGCCAACAGCGCAGGTGTGGCCAAACATCTGCTCGGGTTACAGACTTAATACAAGAGAGCTGCAGTTAAATGCATCTTTTGGCTGGCTACTCGTGTGTGTGTGTTTCTGAGCGATTAGTGTCTATAATTGTGTGCGTGTTTGTAAGAATCACTTAATATGAGCTAATGTTCATTACACTTGAAACCACAAATAATCAGGGCATTTTCAGTGTTTCAATGTGTGTATCTCAAAAATACCACAGTAATGGGGCCTGTTTACCTTAGAGGCTCTTCTTTTACTCTGAATGAATCCATCTATCATCTTTTCTCCTTTTTTAAATTACTCATCTTTATTTCACAGAATAGCTCCTATCTTTCGCCTGCCGCATTGGGAATTCACTCCATTTTTGCCATGATTTCTATTACTATAGAGGTTTTTCTTTTCTCTAGCCTGGTCTCTCTCTTTCTCTCTCACCTGCACAGAAACTCTTCCACAAAATACCTCAATCCGTCTGTCCTTCCTTTTAATGGTCCCCGCAACCCCCGCCCCATTCTTCTCCTTCCACCATTTCTCATCCTCTCTGATCCCTTCTGTCAGCTGAACTCTTTCATCTGTCCTTTGCCTTTATCTGCACCCCACTCGTCTGTCTGAAGGAGGGATGGAGGGTTCCCCTCTTTCATTTGAGTTAGAGATGTGCTGTTTTATGTTAACATGCCCAAGCTGATGCTGATAGAATCTGACTCTCTCTCTCTCTCTCTCTCTCTCTCTGTCACTCACTCACTCACTCACTCACTCACTCACTCACTCACACACACACACACACACACACACACACACACACACACACACACACACACACACACACACACACACACACACACACAGCACTACTTTTGCTCCAGACATAAAGGGCTCATACACAGCTCAAAGTTTTGGGATTGACAACTCAATTTAAATGCAGGAGTGCATCTCTTAAATTATTGTTCCATGTGTGCAGAGCTCCTGACTGACATTAGCATGGGTGCAAACTCAAAACTAAAATAAATTAAAATAGTTACAAAAACATAAAATCTAGCTAAATTCGCTGCTGACTTACTCTCTGACCTGAGAAATGTTTTTATTTGTGTCCGATCCAAATTGAACTTATAACCGTAACATACATATTAACAACAATTTTGTATTGATTGTATGGGAAACTCTGAGTGTAAAATTTGAGATGGGTGACACTTTAGACCCATAATTAACACAATATTTGACTTTTTCATAGGTAGAAATATTCTTAAAAAACTGACACATTAATGACAAATAAAATTAAGATCACTGTAATTTGAACATCAGATTGGAGCAACATCTTAACATCCATCTTGAGCAAGATTCTGTAATATGTCAACAAAAAAGTAATTTGACTTTTAATATTTGTTATAAATAAAATAAAAAAATTTAATAGTAATTTTTAAATCTAGCTGAATACACAACTAACCTGCAAATATATATATATTTAGTTATTTCCAATTTGGATGTTTTTGTAATAATTTGTATTCTCAAAAAGATGAGCATAGTGAGGTCCAGTAGTAAAGTGGAATTGGTTACATGGGAAATTTTTAGATGGATGAATTTAATTGAACTGAAGATCCATCTTGATCAAGATTCTGTAATTTGTTATATAAAAAGTAAATGGGATTCTTAATGTTCAATTATATTCTGTAGCTTTGAAAATAGGAGACACTCTCAAACATCTGATGACTGATATAGCAAACGTGTGACTGGAAGGAGCTCAGACCGAGAAATGGAAAACCTTGATAAAAAAAAAATGCAATTAAAAAAATGCAATAAATTGCAAAAGATAACTCATACAGGAAGTCATACCGGTTTGGAAAGACATGAGGCTGAGTAAACTAAAGACAACTAAAGAAAAAGAGAGAATCACACACTTGTTTTGCCGGAACAATTAGTGTAGGTTTAATAAGAATCAAGTCAATATTTGAATCAGAAAAGACTATAAAAAGCTTTTATTACAATAACATAATTCAAGTCATCTTTACATGTGAATATCCCCTTAAATTATCATTATATGTTTGTAGGTAGCACATAAGAAGCTCTGACAGAACATTTAATTTTGTACAAAGATGTTTTAGCCACACGGCAATACTCTGCCACCTTTCTTATCCATGTCTATACACTAACACTGTGTTTGCTATTTCAAACTAGTTGAGCTTCGATGATAATTAAAGGTGCTGTAAGCTACATTTGTTTGGATTACCACACATATGTCCTAACTAGCTGACAGAAATCACAGAGATGGGTGCCGTGAGAAATCACACCAGTCTCTGAGACTGCCCTAGGCCTGTAAACAGCAGAACAGAGTCAGGGGAGCGTCCCGCACGCTTTTAATCAAGAACATCCCAAAGTCAGTGGGTTTTGTGAATGATTAAATAAGGTCTGTGGTTAACACAAGCTCAAAATACTTTTATTCTACAACACTTGTGATTTTTTTTAAGCCTTAAATTGACTTGAAGATTGACTAACAACTGTCTAAATAGGACTATGTACAGTATGTTGCCTGTCGTACAATACATTAAGGTATGTTAAACACAATCAAAATGAATAGTAAAACCTATCCACACATTTTTAAACCTAACTTTTAATTTGTACTTCTTCCGGTTCTATTTAAAGTTGGCTTCAAAATTCATAAAAGGTGTCATCTTTGTCATTTGGGAAGATTATCTTGATGAATAAGATGTTTAAGAATCACTTTTTTTGTTGGTCACAGAACTTAGTGTAATGACCAAGAAGCCAGTGGAAAAATCCTACTGGCTATTTGTTGAGGAAAAGAGGGGAATGCTAACTTCTGGGATGGACTACAAAATTACACCATCACTATATTGTCTACATAGTAAATAAATACCCATGATGGCCACTAAGTGGACTGACTGGGCTTTGAGTTAGCGGAATGAAACTTTTATGATGCATAATTGAACAAATGTAAAACTTTTACAGCGTTAAACATATCTAAATAATATCTGTACCAGAAGTTTGGTGTCATGGATTTAATGTACAGTAAATGCAACTGGCTGAATTTTTTTAGGAGTAGAAAGTGGTTGTAACTTCTATAAATATCTGAACTCTGTTTGAACAGAACCGGATTGAGCTCTCAAAAGAGAAGTGACAATGGTTTTAAGCTGCAGTGTGAACATGGTCATAGCAGAAAAGAGAAGGACAATGATGAAGAGGAGGAGACAGACAAAGTAAGGGATTATGGTGAAAGGGACACACATTTAGTCCATATTTAAAGCTGATTCAGATAGCATGCAAATATTTGGTGCTTAATGTGTGAGTGTGTGTGAGAGAGAGTATGTCAGTCTCTAAAGAGTTCAGACTATTCTCACATCTGTGCCCTGTTGCTACGGGAAACAGTCTCAATGCCTATTGTTATAATGGAGAGAGAGAGAGAGAGAGAGAGAGAGAGCGAGTGTGGATGTGTGTGAGTCTTATATAACTGTCTGTACAAAATCCCTGCTTATGAAACGTGCGTTTGGAGACTTTATTGAATAGGATCTCAGTGAGGGGCTGAGTGCAGCATGACATTCTCTCTTCATGAGAGAGTGTGTCTGTGCTGAGGGCTGAGAATTTGTTAAGCTTGTGAAATTAAATGCATCTAGGAAGATGGAGAAGAACGCTGTTGAACCTTTCTCTCTCGTCTGAGTCTCTTTCAGTAATCATTACTCTAATGGTGCAATAACAAAACTGAATATAAAGTGTATATACTTTATTCCTTTGAGAAAAAAGAGATGGTGTTTGTGTGAGAGAGATGGAGGAAAAAGCTTTGAAAATGAAAAAAGTTTCTTTAACAGTTGAAGAATTGTGCGACATTGTTTCAGAATACAATGCTTTGAGTTGCAAGACACAAGGACAAACTATTGTTTTCAAAGATGACATATACACACTCTTAGCCAATGATGAGCAACATACTCAAATGAAGCCATCAAAGGTACCAACTTCTCAAAAAAAAAACAGCAGAAACTATTTTTATGGAGAGTAGCTATTTATATATATATACAGGTGCACTTCCAAAAATTAGAATATCATGAAAAAGTTCATATTTTCTTGTAACTTATTTCAAAAAGTGAAACTTTCATATATCTTAGGTTCATTACATGTAAAGTAAAACACATCAAAAGTTTTTTGTTTTAATTTTGATGATTAGAGCTCACGAAAGTCCAAAATCAGTATCAGTATCTAAATATTAGAATATTTACATTTGAGTTTCAATAAATGACCATCCATACAGTATAAATTCTGAGTATCTCTTGTTCTTTGAAACCACAATAATAGGGAACACTGCTGACTTGGCAATGGTCCAGAAGACGATCATTTACACACTCCACAAAGAGAGTAAGTCACAGAGGGTCATTGCTGAAAGGGGGGGCTGTTCAAGGAGTGCTGTATCAAAGTATGTTAAATACAAAGTTGACTGGAAGGAAGAAATTGGGTAGGAAAAGGTGCACAAGCAACAGGGATGACCGTAAGCTTGAGAATACTGTCAAGCAAAGCCTATTCAAACACTTGGGAGAGCTTCACAAGGAGTGAACTCGATACGATCATGAAACTCAATTAGAGTGACCATCAGGTTCTTGGTCACCACACTTACCAAAGCCTTTCTCCATCAATTGATCAGTTTGGGCAGGACGTCAGCTCTAGGAAGGGTCCTGGTTGTTTCAAACTTCTTCCATTAAGGTTATCAGAGACTACATGCTTCTGTGATCCTTCAATGAAGCAGAATTAAAAAAATAAATAAATTCTGCACTCTTCCCCAGATGTGTGGCTTGACGCAAAACTGTTTCTGAGCTCTACAGCAAGTTATTTTGACCACAGGGCTTGGTTTTTGCTCTGATATGCTTTATTAGCTGTTAGACATTTTATTAAGATGTGTGTGCCTTTCTAAATCATACCCATTCAATTGAATTTGTCACAGGTTAACTCCACTTGAAGTGTAGTAACATCTACAAGCAACATTAATACTCCTGAGCTAAATTTAAGCTGACCCAGATAAGGGTATAAATACTATAGTTTAAGTTTTTTATTTTTAATACATTTGCAAAGATGTTTTTTTTTGCTTTACCATTATGGTGTATGGACTGTAGATTGGTGTGGAAAAAAAGTAATTTAAAGCAGTTTAACATAAGGCAAAACATGGGGGAAAAATAAAAGGGTATGAATACTTTTGCAAGGCACTGTATATATGTAAATCCCCTTGAAAGAAACCATGCTTAGTGTTTAAAAAGAATGTATACATTATATTGACTCCATCTCATGCATTAATTTTTTTCTATCATGTCTTTGTGAATTGTTTATTTTGAACAAATCAATAATTCAGTGACAGTGATTCAGTGATGAACCAATGATTAAGTGACTCATTAAGACAGCGTTGCCATGAGTTTCCGATCCAAAGATATGTATGATCAATTGCCAAGAGCCATCTATATTTTAAATCACATGGTGTTTGGAAATAATTGGTAAATCTGTACAGTCTTGTCAACTGTACTGCATAAATTAGCTTCATCATAACAATCTGATTTGAAAATATTTTAAAAATAGCAACGCTGCTGCCCAACACTTGTCTACACAAACGACAAAAGATAAAGACACTTTAACAACTTTTATATTTTCCTTTGTGCTTTTCAGATTAATGCATCGTGCTGGATTGGGACACACTTGTCTTGGTTTTTGAAGCTCAGTTGTTGACTGGGCCACACAAATACTGAGCAATGAGAGATTTTAAAACGCTTCCGCTGAAGGAAAACAGGTACATACAAATACAATACACTTGTCAAATAGTCACACATGTTGAAAAAGTGCAACAGGCAACAATCAAAAATCGAGTAAGTAAAATACATACACATAAAGTTGGAAAAAAATACTGTATGATTTGTAAACCAGGAAACAGGTCAATTTATCTCAAAGGGAATCATTTATTATTTTATGGGAATTTGAACAGATTCACTTGTTTTCGACCAGCGATTCACTGAACGAGCTGTACAACATCAACTTTGCATGGATATTAATATCCAAAATATAGGGAAAACACTATTTATTAGCTCAGTAAGAGAATAAAATTAACTTGTAAGCACAAAACACAAGATACTTATCTTTTCAATATAAATTAATCTAATACACAAACACATGCACTCATACATTCACACAAGTTGCAGAAAGAGAGAAAGTGAGGAAAGAATATGAAAAATGTGAAATCTCAAGTTTATAAGCAATATGTGCAGTTGCTTAGACCTGAACAACCATCGATCATTTAATTAACCCTCGCATTAAGTTCCTAAATGAGGCTAACATTATATTAAATGCACCAGTTCAGCTAGAATCTGGAGGTACTTGCATTGCCTGTGTAGGGTTTCCCTTTTGCTGTTGTCATTGCAGAAAGGGCTTTCCCAAGGATGCTGATGGCTGGAAGTTCAGGTGGTCCTCAGTGGCTGGTTGAAGTGAAGGCGCAGTCAGAGTTGGACTTTGCGGCAAAGACTTAACTCAGATTGCGAAAAGACTCTCAACGGAAAAGAAAATGAGCTGAATTAAAAGAAAGAGAATAAGAGTCTGACAATACTAGCTGGATGTTCTCCTCGTGATGTAGGAAGCCGCTGGCATGTAAGCCACAGCACGTTCACAGAAAGCAGTGGTGGCAAAAGCATGGATAAGAGCAACAACAACAAACAAAAAAACTAAAAGCAAATTTTGTTGTTGTCCTGAGTTTTTAAAATGGGATGTTGGACACATCCCAAATGGTGTCTTGACCAATTAGACATTGTATTAGCTCGGGGTGTCGCTATGTTTCTCCTCCCAATCTATAAATCAACATGTTATCTTAACAGTCACATGATCCGAATTTAAGATTTACATGATCCGAAATGATTAAGTCCTTTTAGCATCATTTAGGTGCATATATGCATGTTAAGGCAGTTTCTGTGCCATTCTGTGAACGTGACGGCATATTCTGTGAAGACCAGAGGTCAAAAGGGTTTAGAAGGAATCTCAGTCTGTCCTTTGTCTGCTAGTTGGGGGAAGCCAATCTGAGGAAGTCTTTAGCTCATAATTTCTATCATGGATTTACATGTGATGGTCATGCTGTGCATCTCTTTGACCATTAATCTTGATTACTTGCCCCAACTTTGACAAACTACTTCCTGAGTTGGAATTGTCAATAAGTGTTCTTTTGTTTTAATGCTGTGAGAATGCTAAAAGCTGCTAGTTAGTGGCGCCAGGGTATCGTGGACACGTTTATAATGTTGTCTTGTTATCCTGGGCCTCTTTGTGGAATTTGGCTCTTTGGGTGGTTCCAACCATATTCTGATCGAATCTTAAATTGTCTGATTCGCTCTGATACCCCACAGACTACATAAAACCTGTTTATAACCATAGTCTACAGTGGTTTAAAACATATTTAGACACAGGGGG
>QVTF01023748.1:0-49458 GCA_003573665.1 Oxygymnocypris stewartii
CCACGCCAGTCTCTCTCATCTCAATGGTAATATGCCATTCCTCCACAGGTCCAAATCATTCCTGGGGCGCTGTCGAGGTGTGAGAATGGACACATGAATCTCCCCGCAGTCTGATTAGAGTACTTAATAGCACAATTGTAATTAACAGCTGTTCGATTCAGTGTTATTGTGTTTCTACAATCGGTCATTCCTACATAATGCTTTCCTTCATTTGAGCAGATACATAAGTCTACCGGATGAGATTGTACGTGAAAGGCTGGTCCCTTAAATGACAATCCTATACGAACAATTGTAATCTTTGATAACAAATGTTACTATATTGATGTCTGCTTTAAACTTCACATTTATTCTTTTCAAAACATACCGTTTCTGGAGTTATCGGGTATGTTGTCCATGCTGAGTGGAATTGCATACGAATCCAACATTCTCCATCTACCTCGCTTTTCAGAACTTCTCTCGGTAAAAACGTTAATGCACATGCATAATTTCCACATAAAAGCATTAGCTGCCCTAACTTCCTTAATAGTATCACCCAGGTCTGAACTCATGATAAAATCTACATCCTTCATTGATGCATCTTGTGGTAAATTGCTAAGTGGTTTCGGAAACAGGCTAGCTATTATTATTCATTATCGTCAATTCTGCGTCTACTTGGACTACATGAATTTGAACTTCCTGGTATGCATCCTTTCCCCTTATGGCCCATTTGCAGTAATACACTCCTGTATCAGAGAACTGCACATTGGATATTGTTACATTCAGGAGCCATACGTATCTCTTTCCTAATTTCCAAATTTGACCTTTATGCTCTTCTTTGACTACTCCTCCTGTAAATCGTGGATCTACACCCCACGCTCCTTCCCCATAATACGCTTTTACTTCCGAGCTCCACGCTCCTGAGCAGAAATACAAATCTTGACCATATCTGTCTCGTGTTTCTTCCCGGTTATCGTCCACTCCCATAATTGTAGATATAGGATTGCATAGAAAACTCTGGTCTTTTCCCGGTTCTAGGGTCATTCTCAGTGGATTGGTGTTTGGTGGACTTCTTCTTGACCCTGCTAGTTCTCTTTTATGAGGGGTTGTGATATTCTGTCTAAGTTGCTCCACTTCTCGTAATAGAGTTGTTGACACAGTTATTACTGTTATTGTCACTATAGGACACGCATTGTTCCTCTTATTCCACGCGTACCTGACCTTCTAAATGGGTGCCACGGTCTTGAATCTGTATTTACTCATCTCTGCATAAGAAGTAATAGTGTGCTTCAACCAATGATTTTCTGATTTTATCTATTCTATATAAGATCAGTGTTCCTTCTTGTTGTGCCTCCTTATTACATGTACTATAGGGCAGTGTTTGGATGTCTTCTTGCTAATCTGGATTGTAATAGTACCCACGCATCCGTTCTGTCATCCGTTGGGTACGTATATACTGTGGTTACTGTGCCAAAAACAACCTTTTCGGCTGGCAACCCGAGATTAGCTAATGCTTTTAAGGTTACTTCACTCCACTCTGTCCTTGTACTATTGTCTATTCATTTAACAAGTCCAATACTGACATTAGTAATTTAGTATATTCTAATCTATATAGCTTCGGGGTCCATGTATACTTTGCTTCTGTATACATCGAATGTCCCGTGTTTTGTAGTGAACAGATATAATGCTATTCTTAAATAATGGTGAGTGATGCAATATTAGTGATGAATAATGGTAGGATTAATCACTAGTTTATAGATTATAAACCAAGATTGAAAAACTCACTAATCAAAGAAAAACAAGAAAATGCATTGAATACATTGTCAGCTGGGGAAAAACTGTGACATGTTCACTGTCAGTGTATGATGATTAAATAATGGTGAGTGATGATTTATTTATGCAAGTGATGTCCAGTGTTGGAGAGCAATATTAGTGATGAATAATGAAAGGACTGTTCACTTATTAATAGATTATAAACCACAGTTAGAAACTCACAAATTAAAGAAAGAGAAGGAAATGCATTGAATACAAATTGGTGAGATTCATTTTTGGTGCAGTGAGGGTAAATACGTGAGTGATGGTTTATTTATGCAAGTGATGTTCATTGTTGATGAGCAGTATTAGTGATGAATAATGGTAGGATTGTTCACTTATTAATAGATTATAAACCACAGTTAGAAACTCACAAAATACTGAAAGACACGAAAATGCCTTGAATGCATACTACAAACTGTTGATTTTTTTTTATAGTGTTCACTTTTAATGCAATGAGGGTACATAATGGTGATTCGTGGTTATGTAAGGGATTGCCAGTGTTGGAGAGTCGTTTTATTAAAGAATAATGGTAGGATTGAAATAGTAAATATATTATAAACCACAATTAGACTCTCAGAAATCAAAGAAATGCAACAACAAAAAAACGCATTGAATGCATAATGCCAATGGGTGAAACATTCAATGTTAAGCGTGTGATGTGTTAATAATGTGAACGCTGTGCTGTGATGCTCAGTGGTGCAGGTGACTGTCAGCAGTAGTGAGGGAACCACTCTCGCGCTCCTCCAGAGCTCCAGACCTTCATTACTCCAGTCTGTCGATGTGAGACGCGGAGGACAAAGTTGACATCGCAGGTGCACGAACTGAACCGTCCATTAGCAGACGTTGCAGCGAAGAAGAGAGATTATATCGCGAGCCCTTCTGTGATGGTGAGTTTGCGCTTCTTCTTTCTTCGCGTTTCTTCAGTCATTAATCGCAGTCTAACGCTACAGCGATGCATCGACTGCGGGCGACCTCCGTTCCCAATAACACGGTAGTGAACGGCGTGTTCCTATGGACGGATTCATTATTAATATGAGATGAGTGAATATTTACAGACAGCGGAGATTATCCTGTTTGCTTTGTGGTTATACGTTCAGTTCAGGAATTGAAAGATGATTTGTGGATTATAATGTACCGGTTCAACCACATTATCACTTAAAAGGATGCATTTGAATGCATTCAATCCTGGTTGAGCATGCGCTGTTTTTCATGTTAACTGTAAATGAATGAAGCTTCTCAAGAATATGTCACATTTCACTGCAAAATTAAAAGATACTAATACGAATGTATGATTTGCATACATATATTCATCTCAATTATTCACGTTTCCACTGACTAATGCAGAAAATAATTATATATGATTTAAACAGTAATATTGTTGATTATTAATATGTACCAAGGCTGTTGTTTGAATCAACTTTCAAAGTATACTAATTTTAATACAAATAAAATGACCAGACAGGATGATTTCATACTTGTTACAGTAATGAAAATCTTAGGAGAGCCATCATTAAGAATAATGAGAATTACAGCCAAACCTCAAAAGTTAAACATTGTGAGACTTAACAATGAAAACTTGGGAGTAAATGGGTTGAACTGTACTGATAATGATGCAATATATATATATAAAGCCAATAACATTATGCTTTTTTTTTGGTGTGAAATATATTCCAGTTCACTTATATGCACCTCGTGAAGCAAACTTGTGTCTTGAGCCAGAATTATTTTTGTCAGTGTCATTTACAGCAAAGCACCTGTGTAAAGCCAATAATCAGGCAATTCTGATGGTTTCTCTCGTGCATTAGGTCTGTTGTCTTTCTCCAACGCCTCCCACCATCATCAGTAAATCAATCCAGATTTCTGCAGTGAACATGAAGGCATGCAGTGAGTCACAGCACACATTAATGCCTTCATATTCATGCAAAACAAACCCAGCCACTGTACATTCCCATTCAAATTACTGCCTCAAAATGAATCAGGTTTTTAAAAATGTAAAAAAAAATATTCAGAAGCCTTACACACTTTTGACCTTGCAATGCTTTGACATTGTGAACTGTATTGAGTCATTTTAATTCATTAGGTGCTGAAAATGTGATGCTTTTCTCTTTTGTTACATTGTTGCTTTTTGTGTTGTGGAAAAGATGCATCACCGTTAATGGATTTAATGTAGCAATACAGTAGATCACAATAGCATTAGCGGTATAAAAATACACAAGAACATGCAATGCTAAATGACGTTATTATTATTAGCAGATGCTGTTGTGCCTTCAAGAGCACAGAGCCCGTTCAGAAACAGAGCCGCGTTCAGCCCAGTGCTTCTCATTATGATGGTTATCAGAGCCACAGTGTGTGTTTTGCATCCATAAACAAACCTTCTGTTTGATTGACACTCAACTGTCTTTCTCTCCTTGAAGTGTCTGTTTGTTTGCATCCCACAAAGGTTGCAAAAATAGCACAGAGAAGAGAAAGAATGTGAAAGAAGAAACGTTTAGATGTATATTTTCTACTGAAATGGGAATTTCTAGACTTGACAGTCACATAACAAATAATCACACGTTCATTTGAAGGAAAACTGCAATATCTGATTCTTTTGAATCTGAATCGTCTTGTCCTGCAGTTGCATGTAATTGAATCACTGCTTGTTTTTGTCTATGTGTGTGTTTTATTCCCTATGATTCATTCATTTATTCCTTTTTTGGGGAGATAATAACAATGAGTAAGACAGCGGGGGCTCGGAGACCGTTCGCTAGCCGCGCACAGGTCTCGTCTTGAGGGATCTTATACCTCCTTAGATTCACTGTGTATCATCAAATCTGGCTGACACACATTTCCCGTATACCCCTGCCCACTCGCCCCTCCCTCCGCTCTGGCCCTGCGCACTTCAGCGATCAGAGTTGATTATTTTGGATGGGGGTTGTATATAATCAAGAATGTTAGGGTGATTCGGTGTTGTTGTGGGTCTGAGCATCAGCCACTGTGCTGCAGTATAATATGATGTGACCAGTAGTACTAAAGCAGCCTGTGTGTGTGTGTGTGGTGTGTGCGTGTGTGTGCGTGGTGTGCGTGCGGGTGCGTGCGTGCGTGTGTGTGCATGTGTGTGCGTGTGTGCGTGAGCATGTGTGTGCGTGTGTGCGTGTGGTGTGTGTGTGGTGCGTGTGTGGTGTGGGGTGTGGTTGGGTGTGTGTGTGATGTGATGGCGTGGGGGGGTGTGTGGGTGTGTGGTGTGGTGTGTGTGGGGGGTGGGTGTGTGTGTGTGTGTGGTGTGTGTGTGTGTGTGTGTGTTGTGTGTGTGGTGGGTGTGTGTGTGTGTGTTGTGGTGTGGGGTGGTGGTGTGTGTGTGTGTGTGTGTGTGGTGGTGTGGTGGGGTGTGCGTGTGTGCGTGTGCGTGTGTGTGGTGTGTGTGTGTTGTGGTGTGTGTGTGTGTGTGTGTGTGTGTGTGGTGTGTGCGTGTGTGTGTGGTGTGTGTGTGTGTGGTGTGTGTGTGTCTGGTGTGTGTGTTGTGTGTGTGTGTGTGTGTGTGTTGTGTGTGCGGTGTGTGTGGTGTGTGTGTGTGTGCGTGTGTGTGTGTGTTTTAAAACAATGTTCCTTCTCTTTTAGGCTTTGAGGTTGTGTGCGAGATCTCTGGGAACAATCGTGAGCAGAATGCATAGACACACGTCAAGAGAGACCTTCCTCGTCCTCTTCCTCATCATCAGCCTGGTAAGAGCATAGACGGGCTTGTATTTGTGTGCTTTGGGCCTGTATTCACATGGATTTACATGATTATATTTTACACATGTGACCATTATTGAAGTTTGATAAGGCAAGAATCACTATTACAGCTGCCTGTTTAAAATTCGTTTTTGAATAACCCCCTAACCCTCATTATTAAACTTTGGGTATCACGGTTTTGCCTATAGTAAATAAATAGAAATATAACCATATTTAGAGATCAAAGACTTTAAGAAACCATCCAGAAAACCCTAGAAAGCAGCTACCAATGTCCTAGCAACCATTTAGGACACCCTAGCAAACCACAAGTGTTATTTTAGTTTTATTTATCTACTTTATAGTTTGTATTAATGTTTAGAATTAGCTTTTTTTTGATACTTTCAGTTTTAAAGTTTATTTTAGTTTCATTTTTTGTCAGTTTTAGTAGCTTTTGTTTACACTTACTATTTAGGTTTATTTATTTTTATTTCAGTTTTAGTTTTTGCTAATTTCCCTTTTTCATTTAAATATATATATTTTTAGTGCTTATTTTACTTAGTTCCCACAGCAACATTTTATTTATAGTCATTGTCATTTATACGTTATAGTCACAATCATAGTTTACTTAGGGATTTTTTGGTAGCGCTTTACAATAACTTTCCTTACTTAACCTTAGTTAATACATTAACTAGCATGACCTAACAGTGAGCAATACATTTGTTACAGTATTTGTGCATTTTCGTTAATGTTAGTTACACATAGCAATGCAATGCATTAAAAGCCATGCACCCAGGACACCGTAGACACAGGTATTAGCATTAAAACAGAACTAGTTTTTGTATTTTCTGTACTTTCACAATACTAGTGTGTTTCACCAGAGCTGAGTAGCACCGTGAACAGGCAAGCTGAAAACATGAAAAACTGTTCTGTTTTAGTGCCAGTTTCAAAGCATATCTGAAAGGTTGACTTTTAAAGAAGAAGAAAAACACATCCTGAGGTTTTGTGATAACTGTTGTGAGATAAAGGTCTTGTTAGTTCTTGGTCATTTCCCTACAGTGCGGAAACAAACAAGAGCATCTTATCTTAATCGAAATGAAAAGAAAGCCCATCTGAATGGTGGGAATGGAGGGTTTGGATGATTTGCATAATAAGTCCATTGAAAAATATTGCTCTTATACAGTTTAGGAAATACAATGTATGTAATTTGCCTAAAATATCAACATTGTCTCAGAAGTTTATCCTAAAGTTACGGACACAAATGATTTGTGATATATTGATATATAGAGTATATAGCTACAGTATAAAGTGAATATGGATAGATTAGATCAATTGTCACCCTGGACCACAAAACCAGTCTTAAGTTGCTGGGGTATATTTGTAGCAATAACCAAAAATATACTGCATGGTTCAAAATTATAGATTTTTTCTTTTATGCCAAAAATCATTAGGACATTAAGTAAAGATCATGTTCCATGAAGATATTTAGTAAATTTCTTACCGTAAACATATCTAAACTTAATAATAATAACTTAAGTAATATGCATTGCTAAGAACTTCATTTGGAAAAATGTAAATGCGATTTTCTCAATATTTAATTTTTTTGTGCCCTCAGATTCCAGATTTCAGCCAAATATTGCCCGATCTAATATACCATAGATCAATAGGAGGCTTATTTATTCAGCTTTCAGATGATATATGAATCTCAAATTTGAAAATTGACACTTAAGACTGGTTTTGTCGTCCAGGGTCACAGTTGGTATTAACCCCAAAGCCTTACAATTGCACAAAAAAATTTTATAGTGGAAAAAAAGTTCTTTATTTATTTTTTTATGTTCTTCATACAAAGAAAAATGGTTGTCTGTGTATTTTTTCCCATTTTTGAAGGCCAAAGGGCAGAATTTTACATGCATGTGTTTTTTGATAAAGATAAATTAATTCAAATTCAAATCTAGAATTTGAGTCTATAAAAACAATACAGTAGAATATAGAATCCAGATGGCACAGTGTGGTCAGAAGCAACAAAAAGGGACCCATCATTTATTAAATGATTTGTGTTTCTGGTTTTTATTTTCGTTGGATTCCAGACCGCAGACAGGATAATTTTAGATTGGTGAATTTGAGGTCTGACCCCTGACCCCTCCAATTTAGGCCTGAACGTCCCAAAGGGGGGCAAACTGAAAAGTTTGGAAAGGAGGTCAATTGTATATATCTAAAATATTACATGCTTCATTTTACATACAACATTTTATGACTTTCACATAACATTTCAGTAACCACAACATTAGATTACAAGTTACTCAGAGAGCGTATTTTCGGTAAGTTGCAGGTGGAGGTAACATAGCAACAGTTGGCTGCTCAAGTGCTTTCCATTAGGATCAATGGACAGTACATGACGTGATGTCATTATTTGGTACTTTATTATACATTTAAATTGATCCACGTCAGTTGTGATGTATAATTCACCACCCTACAGACAAATCATTGTTTAGCATTTTTGCCACCACATTTGTTGTTTATATCTGTGCGTGTTAAAATAATTTGGCAACAGATTTGTGTTAAGAAACCTCAGCTTCACACATTTCTATACAATTCAAAGCATATTTTACCCCAAAATTAAAATTAGCTGAAACTGTACTAACCCTTAGTCCATCCAGATGAGTTTATTTCTTCATCAGAACAGATTTGGAGAAATGTAGCATTACAGCACTTGCTCACCAATGGATCCTCTGCAGTGAATGGGTGCCGTCAGAATGAGAGTTCAAACAGCTGAAAAAAACATCACAATAATCCACACCACTCCAGTCCATCAGTTAACATATTGTGAAGAAAAAAGCTCTGAGTTTGTAAGAAACAAATCCATCATTAAGACGTTTTAACGTGAAATCATTGCTTTGGGTTAAAATATGAGTCCATAATGCATAATAACCGTTCGGCCAGTGAAAAAGTATATCTCCTGTTGTCTTCACACATCAATACCAATGTATTGTTAGAACAGTTTTTCGCTTGTAAACGGTGCTTGATCTGTGCATGTATCTGTTTGATTCAGACGAGATGACTTTTTCACTGGAGAAAGCTAAATTTTGGACAGAGGATACTTTTAAGGTTATACATGTCTTACTGATAGATTTGTTCCTTACAAACACACAACTTTCCATTTCACAAGACGTTAATAGATGTACTGGAGTGGTGCGGATTACTTGTGGATAATCGTGATTCTTTTATCAGCTGTTTGGACTGAAAAACATTCTGACGGCACCCATTTACTGCAGAGGATCCACTGGTAAGCAAGTGATGTAATGCTAAATTTCTCTAAATCTGTTCTCATCTACAATTAATCATCTACATCTTGAGTAGCCTGAGGATGTTTTTTAGGACAACCAGTTTTAGCTGGATTTTTACAGCGATGGACATTCAATCCGACCCAGAAACAAACCCTATAGATGTCAGAGACAGAAATAACACAACTTCTATAAAAGATAAAGTCTGTGAAAGTTTTTTATTTACACCCAGAGGGATAAATAGACGGGACCAGCACAGATTTTGCGGGTCGATTTTTCATCTTGTTTATATGCAGGCAAGTTATTGTTATTGGAAACATTGTGTGGTTTTTGTGGCACAAATGTGTCCTGTTTGTTGCTGCTGTTTATTCATCCTGCTCTTGTCTTCTGGTTTATTTATGCGTTTTATCTGTTTGTTGATTCAGATGTGGCCCATACATTCAGAGATCTCCAACTGCGTCATCAAACGCGAGGAGGAGAGATGCTTTGAGCGAATTGCCCTGCAGGACCCTAAAAATGAAGAAAAGTTTGGTAAGAGAGAGCAAAGGCTATCTAACACATTTACAGTGTCTAGTATATACAGTATAATATGTATACAGAGTATATACATGGAATAATCTGGCAAAATGTGAAGTGTACATCTAATATGCAATTCTCTTACATAAACCAGTGCGTTTGATCTTCCAATTACAGTGTGAAAGATGAACAGAAAAGATAAGAGTTAAGTTTCCCGTTCTAGAGTAGTTTTCAACTACATCAAACCACGAGAGACGCCTCTTTTGCACATGTCTGATTCACAATGAACCGTGAACCGATGAGCGAGCTGATAAAGAGCATTTTTGTCAACAAAGATTTTGACTAATGGGGCAAAATAAAGATGTTACTTTAAATTACAAAAACATTATTTCATTAAATTACTTTTTTGTATGCAACTGTTCTAAAATTTGAGTTCGATAAGATATTATTATTGAAAAAAGAATCTTATGCTTACCAAGGCGGCATTTATTAGATAAAAATGCAGTAAAAACTGTAAAAATAAAAAGGGAAATATTTTTCTAATTTAAAATAACGTTTTCTATGTAAATATATAATAAATTGTAATTTAACAGAATTTTCAGCATCATTACTCCAGTTTTCAGTGTCACATGATCCTTCAGAAATTATTTTAATATGCTGATTTGCCGCTCAAGAAACATTTATTATTATCAATATTACATTTTTGTAGTGGAAATTTTGATACATTTTTCTTTGGGATTTTGTGATAAACAGAAATGTCAAAATACTTTTTTAAACATTATAAATGCCTTTACTATCACTTTTAATTAATTTAATGCATTTCATTTCTTTAATAATTTTCCTACCCCAAAATTTTGAACAATTTTGTAACTAAATTGTATTTTAGTCACTTTATACTTTATTAAACTGAAATGGGATACATGAAATGACAACAAGCACTCTGATTATTGAAAGATTTACATTACATTTACTTTTACATTTATGCATTTATCAGACACTTTTATCCAAAGCGACTTACAGTGTAAGTCTATAGTAAGTCTACAGTGTAAGGCTATAGATTTTTGTCAGTATACTCCGGGTATGTCAGTATGAAATGATAATTTTTGCATCCATATGGCTTTATTGGACTGTGTAGGAGCATGTAAAATGCTGTCAACAACCATTTTTTAACTGATTCATTGAATTGAACGGTTCGATTCATAGAAGTGATTTGGAACTGTTACCATGCAACATTCCATCTCGTGTGTTCTCCATTCTGTCTTCTCATCTCTCGCTCTCAGTCCTTCTTCTGAAAGAATGAGTCATGATTCTCCATCTCTCCCAGAGCCTCACTTAACTAACTAGAACTTGCGTTCATTGGGTTCATTTCGCTCGGCGTGTACTAAATGTGTCATCTGTCCCCTATAGAAGTATTCAGGTTTTGTGGTAAACAGGAAGCAGGACTGTGACACCTGTCAGCGATTACAGAGAAGAGGAGTTCTTTTTGTGAGAGCTGGAGGACTCATCCAACGGGATGTGGATAAACGGGCCGAGTGGAAGATGGAGAGAAAGCACTTTGACTCTGACTCATGTGTTTGCAGCCTCAAGGACACTTCAGATAGTTCTGACTGTTTGGAGCAGAACATAGCAGATTATAAGGTGTAAAACAGCTTGAGTTGCTCGAAAGACACTTGGGGGCGAATTCACTGAACAGTAAAAGTTTTACATGGGGAATTATTTCAGTGCCAAAACCTGCGTGTTTTTCAGTAACCAACCGCAATCCAAATCCAGATGTGCTGTGTTGTCATTGCTATTATTTTCAGAGCAATCAGCAGAATAGAGTCTGCAGCATAAATGGCTGCCCACTGCTCCGGGTGTGTGTTCATGGTGTGTGTGTGTTCACTGCTGTGTGTGTGTGTTCACTGCTGTGTGTGTGTGTGCACTTGGATAGGTTAAATGCAGAACATGAATTCCGGGTATGGGTCACTATACTTGGCTGTATGTCACGTCACTTTCACTTATTTCAATAGGCAATCTTTTTGTTTTCGTTTTTTTTCAGTTTAAATCAGCGGGGAGTGGGTGAGATTTTTTTGGGTTCTTTAGTTATTTTAAGGTGTACAAAAATGGCAAAATATCTCAGCCAGAAGATGTGCTGGTTTAAATGTACACTACCTGTCAAATGTTTGGACTCAGTAAGATAAAAAAAATACTTTTATTGAACAAGTTTAACAAAATTAAAGTAGGCATTTATGATGTTACAAAAGATTTATATTCTGAATAAATGCTGTTCTTTTGAAATTTCTGTTCAGCAAAGAATCCTGGAAATGGGAAATATATTAATGTTTTCATAAACAAATTGATTATCACAACTTCTTTTCCAGCCCGATCTCACGGCAATTCGTACATATTTTACGAGGTGGCGAATTCGTAAGACCTCACTCGTACAAATTCATAAGATTTTTGCTAAATCGTAAGTATTTTACAAGTTGCCAATTCGTATGAATTTGTATGAATGACCGACACCTAACCCTGCCCCTGAACCTACCCATCACTGGGGCTTAGACAAATCATACTAATTCATATGAATTAGCCACCTCGTAAAATATATACGAATTGCCATAGCTTTGTGTTTTCAGCATTTATAATAAGAAGAAATGTTTCTTGTCAAATCAGCGTATTAGAGAATGATTTCTGAAGGATCATGTGACACTGAAGACTGAAGTAACGATGCTGAACATTCAGCTTTACATCACAGGAATAAAATTACTTAAAAAATATATTAAAAAAAGAAAACAGTTATTTTAAATAGTAAAAAGATATTTCACAATATTAATGTATTTTTCATCAAACAATTGAAGCCTTGGTGGGCATAAGAAAAAAATCGTATTGACCCCGAACGTTTGAACGGCAGAGTACATGATCATAAAAACAAAAAATTATAATTTAAATGTTTTTCTTTGCAGTTTTACATTGAAAATGCACTGTAAGGTATGAAGGACACATCATTTTAATAAACTTGATGAGAAGAGGGTAAAGTGTTTGACTATATGTGTTCAAAGATCTCGTCTTTCAGCCGCTTCAAAGACATTCAATTCTTGCCATATTTTAGCCGTCCAATCAGCATCCTCTGGGGGCGGTTAAGCTAATTAGACGACAATAGTACCCTCAACCGCAACGGAGAGCATCATGCTTACCAGCAGAGAATTAAGCGTCAGTTTCAGGATATCTGCAAACCATTAAAATGGCAGTAATTAAAGCCCTTGTTAAACTCAAAGCTCTCATTGGTGGAGAAGGAGTTTGTACATTATAGCTGCAAAATATGGATTTAGTGAACTCAAGGTCATTCAGAGCACAGAGACCAGTCATTTATACCTTTACACATATTTAATATACTTGATATAACAAGCATCTTTTGTGAAGTATTTAGTTTGAATCGTGTGCTTGTGCTGAGTAAATGCTGCTTGCTTTGGTATGTTGTGCATGTAACGCAGTGGCCTTTTAGCGTGCGTCTTTAGTGTCTCTGTGTTTTGAACTGGGAGTATTTTGGAGGAATGACCTCTGTTTTCAGCCTGTTTACATCTCCTTCATTGATCCTCGTCCTCTCCTGTTCCTTAAAGCACAGCAGGCTCATCGCTGCGCAGACAGAAAATCATTCAGCCGGAAATAAAACAGCCACGTTTGCAAGAGGGCTTGAGAAAGAGATTGACAGATGCAGGCGGAAAAAGACAAAGTGTGTGGGAGAGAAATCGAGACAAAGGAGAAAGTGAGACAAAGGAGAAAGTGGTACTAGTGTCATTTAGATCATGAACGTAAGCAAAAGAACACAGATATTAATAATCACTGGACTTTTACGTCTGTCAAAAAAATAAAGCAGTATGAACTGCAGGTTTTATCTTGATTAATTATTGAGTTGGACGGCCAAAAGGTCATATATTTTACACAGAATTAGGTTAAAAATGCTAAATAAATATTTACAGTACATATTTATTTTCAAAAGATGATAACATGTTGATGATACACTTGTTGAATTAAACTTGCAATGTAATGTGACTGTTATTTTAGTATTATTTATATACGTTTTGTTATACTATTATAGCATTTTAATATGAATATTTATAATATTAATATATTATTAATTATAACGTTCCTATATTAGATTTATATCTATATTTTAGAAATAAATCATGTTTCCCATTTAAGGTGAGGAAAAAATTAGTGTCTGCTACATTTCTACCGAATCTTGATTATGGGGATGTGGTTTACCAGCATGCCGCCTCTTATCTTCTTTCTTCTCTGGATGCTTTGTACCACGGTGCTCTGAGATTTATAACTGACTGTAAATTTACAACGCATCACTGTGAATTATATGAAAGAGTTGCATGGCCTCCTTTGAGAATTCGGAGAAAAATGCACTGGCACTTGTTGATATATAAGGCAATTTTGGGTCATTTGCCAAATTATCTATGCTGTTTTATACAAAGAACTTTGTTTGGAAATCATTCATTGCGTTCTCAATCAAATTATAATCTCTGTGTGAGCTTTGTTAGAACTGAGCTTGGTAAAACCTCTTTTAAATATGCTGCCGCCTCAGATTGGAACCTTCTCCAAAAGCAAATGAAGTTACAAAACTTGGTGTCTTATAATTATTTTAAATCCTTGTTATGTAATCTAGAGAGCAACTTAACGGTGTGTAATTGTTTTTAACTGGATATATGTTGGTTTGTAACGTTTGTTGTAACTATGTTGTTTATTTGTATATGCAAACTCGGCTGCCTATCTTGGCCAGGACACTCCTGGAAAAGAGATTTTAATCTCAGTGTGTCTTTTCCTGGTTAAATAAAGGTATATAATTATTGTAAAATAATAATATATGATAATATTAAAATATATAATTAATATGTATTATAATAAATATAATATATCAAATCAAATCAAATCAAATCACTTTTATTGTCACATCACCACAGCACAAGTGCCTTGGTGAGTGAAATTCTTACGAGCGTGCTCCAGACAGTGCAAAAAAACAAAAAACAACAATTTACATATAGACAGTACATATTTACAGACTGTACAGAAGACAATGTGCAAAATACACATACATATACTCAGTACACATAGTGTACTATAAAGACATACTTAGTTATCAACTACACATTATACACCGTATGGGCACATCTACATTATGTACAGTATCTATACATTATGTAGTCTATACATAGTAATAATGTGAAGGTGCAACAGATTATAAATTAACAGCAGATGGTTGAGCAGCAGATAGATGTGCAAAGGTGCAACAGATTATACACATGCAGTGTCGTGGATGTGCATTGTATGGTGTCCAGTGATAGCAGATAGGTTGTGTTAGTGCAGTGTGTGCGTGTAGTCCAGTTGAACGGTGTTAAAGTGCAGTGCATGGCATGTTGTGGGAGTGTGATGTAGGTGAGTTATTTCTGACTGTTCATTAGCCTGATAGCCTGAGGGAAAAAGCTGTCCCTCAGTCGGCTAGTGCGGGATCGGATGCTACGGAAACGTCGCCCTGAGGGCAACAGAGAGAGCAGTCTGTGGGACGGGTGGCTGGAGTCTTTGATGATCCTCCGGGCTTTCCTTGTACACCGCCTGGTGTAGATATCCTGGAGGGAGGGAAGCTCACCTCCAACAATGTGGCGGGCAGTTCGCACGACCCTTTGAGTTTTATTAACATTTTTAATATTATTAACATTTTAAATTAGCTTTTAATTTTATTAATGTTTTCCATCACAGGAACAAATTACATTTATATATATACTATATAAATATACTATATGTGACCCTCTCTGTGAAAACCCAATAAAGTCGTTTTACATTTACATTTACATTTATGCATTTAGCAGACGCTTTTATCCAAAGCGACTTACAATTGCATTAAGGTTATACATTTTCACTAGTATGTGTTCCCTGGGAATCAAACCCACAACCTTTTGCGCTGTTGACGCAATGCTCTACCACTGAGCCACACAGGAACACTCTACCACTGAGCCACTCAAGGAACATTATGTTTTCTACATAAACTCATCCTTCATAAGGTAAAGAACATTCTGTGAAAATGTAACCTTCATATCTTTAAAATTGACTGAGTAAGGTCATGTCAAAGATTTAAATTATAGTGAAATTAATGATTGAAATCAAACTTTGATGCTTGTTATCTCATAATTAGATTTTGAGACTTTAGCCTGGATTTCACAGAGAGAGTCACATATATATATATATATATATATATATATATATATATATAACTAGAAAACACTTTAAATTACAATAATATTTCACAATATTACTGTTTTACTGTATTTTGATCAAGTAAGTGCAGCCTTGGTGAGCATAACAGACTTTAAAAATATACAAATCTTATAAAAACTTATTTTGAATAACCCTTTTACTGTCTTTACCCCTTTTTAACTATTAAATGCATTTGTATAAAAATGTTGTATAATTTGTTTTCCAATTATCATTTACATTCTAGAGACTTATATACACTCCCCTCCAAAAGTATTGGAACAGTGGAATTCTACTATTATTGCTGTAGACTGAAAACATTTGGGTTTGATATCAAAAGATGAATATGAGACGAGATATCAACATTTCAGCTTTATTTCCAGGTATTCACATTGACATCACCAAACTCTTGCATTCTTCTTCTGGGATGCTTTTCCAGGCTTTCACCGCAGTAGTTTGGGGGGTTTACTCCCTTCAGTCTCTTCTTTAGCGGGTAAAATGCATATTCTACAGGGTTTAAGTGTGGAAATTAACTTGGCCAGTCTAAAACCTTCCACTTCGTGCCCTGATGAACTCCTTTGTTGCTTTGGAACTATGTTTTGGGTAACTAGCTTGCTGCATGATGAAGGATCTCCCAATCAGTTTGGTTGCATATTTCTGTAAAATGACAGACACGATATTTCATATTTATAGTATTTCATATTTATAGTTACATCATCAATGAAGATTAATGAGCCTGTCCCAGAAGAAGCGATGCAAGCCCAAGCCATGACATTACCTCCACTGTGTTTCAGATGAGCTTGTAAACTTTAGCCTTTCCATCACTTTGGTAAAGGTTGTCTCATCAGTCCATAAAACCTTGTCCCAGAATTTTTGAGGCTCATCTCCTTTTTTTCTTGCTAATGAGTGGTTTGCATCTGTACTTTTGTTCATGAAGTCTTCTGCGAACAGTAGATTGTGATGCATTCACTCCTTCGCTCTGGAGGGTGTTGCTGATGTCACTAACAGATGTTTTAGGGTCTTCCACTACAGCTTTCACAATGTTTCTGTTGTCAACTGCTGATGTTTTCCTTGATCTATCCGTTCGAGGTGTGTTACTACACCAGTGGTTTCTTTCTTCCTCTGGAGATTTCAAATGGTTGTACTTGATATTGCCACTGTTTGTGCAATGGTTTGGTAGATTTTTCATCTTCTCTCAGCTTCACAATTGCTTGTTTTTCACCCATAGACATCTCTCTGGTTTTCATGTAGGTTACACGTCTAACTAACTATAAATGCAGTCTGCACAGATCTGAAACTGAGTGCAGACATTCAGTGCTATTTATTGTTTGAATAATCAATTAATAAGAAACACCAGGCCAACAAAACACACCTGTCAGTCACGTTCCAATACTTTTGGTAACATGAGCAATGGGTGGGTTCAAACAAAAGGTGCTATCCTCTAAGTTGTGTATCAGATCCAGATGAAAATATCTGTAAATAAAAGCTAAAATGTCGATCTCTCATCTCATATTCATTGTTTGATATCAAACCCAAATGTTTTCAGTCTACAGCTAAATAAAAGAATTGGCCTCACTGTTCCAATACTTTTGGAGGGGAGTGTATATATAAGAATATGTGACCCTGGACCACAAAACCGCTTAAAAACCGTCTTAAGTCGCTGGGGTATATTTGTAGCAATAGCCAAAAATACACTGTATGGGTCAACATTTATGTTATGCCATAGATCATTAGGATATTAAGTAAAGATCATGTTCCATGAAGTTATTTTGTACATTTCCTACCGTAAATATATCAAAACTTATTTTTTGATTAGTAATATGCATTGCTAAGAACTTAATTTGAACAACTTTAAAGGTGATTTTCTCAATATTTAGACTTTTTTGCACCCTCAGATTCCAGATTTTCAAATAGTTGTATATCGGCCAAATATTGTTCTATCCTAACAAGCATATTTATTCAGCTCTCAGATGATGTATAAATCTCAATTTAGAAAAAAATAACCCTAACGACTGGTTTTGTGGTCCAGGTTTTTGGTGGTCACATATATATAATCTTACCAACTCAAAAAAAAAAAAATATATATATATATATATTATTGCAAAGGTGAAAAAATGGACGCCACATTTAATTCTGTGACATTGTTATTTTAGTATTATTTATTATTAGTTACTATTTTTTGAATATTAAAAAATATTTTATATAGCTTAGTTGATTTTTATTTTAGTTTTAGTTTGAGTTGATTTTAAAACTTATTTCACTCATCAATTTACAGTTGAAGTGTTTCATTTCAAATTTTTCAACTAATACTGATATGTTCATTTATTTCAGCCTTTTCCCAATTAAAAGTCATTTTTTTTTCTTAGTCTTAGTTAACAGTAACAACACTAATATGACACACTGATTGCATACTGAATGCTTCTTTGCATGTTTTAAAATGTTGTTTAGTATGAATAAAGCTGTAATGATGTTTGTGCTCGAGCAGCCGCACATCCTCAGGGCTCCTGATGGATCAATGACGTCACACTTTGATTAGTCTGTGAGTCCAATCGGCAAAATCTCACCAATAAATCTGATGACGATCTAGCAATGGCCTTTATAGCAGTGAGTCAGTCTGAGCACATGTGTTCATCTGAAGCTGTATGCTGCTAGAAATGATTCAGAGAGGCAGTGTTCGTGTCAGTATGAACACTTTTATCTGCATCTGGTTATTTCTTCATCTCTCTCTCTCTCTTCTGCTGGTTTAGAGAGTTCTCGTTTGGCCTTTCAGATAATTGGCTTTGTGTCCGGACCGATTTGAGATGTGTGAGAAAGAACATGCACCAGACAGACAAAACCTACTGCTCTCCACCTTCACTTCACATATTCACTCGAGCTAGAAAGAACCGACCGGCTGCAGACGGAGAAACCGAACGTCGCTCTGGAGACTTTAATCAAACTAAATGTACAGCGTCTAGTTAATCAGGCTCTCGGCCAAAGTAACTATGACTTCATTCCTTCCTGTGAGTTTGCAAAACATGTTCATGAATGATGTTATTGTTTCAGTGATCAATTCTGTCAAATGAGCTGCGGAGAAATGTTATTTTGCCTTGGAGAGTTCGCAGAGGAAAATGATTGCTGAAACGTTGCTTCGGTTATGATTCAAATGCAACAAATATCTGAGTCAGAGTAAAATGAATCTGGAAAATAGCCATTTATTCATTCGGTTTTTTACTTTTATTTAGGTTTTGTGTTTATTTGTTTATATAGTTAGTTTGGATTTATAGTGACAATATTGAGATGCAACAGTATTATTTCATTTGTTTATTAGTTTTTCATTTTTTTTATTTTAATATTTATTTGAATATTCATTCATTTGTTTTTGTATTGTAAAGTTTGAGTTTACAGTGTTCATATGAAGATTGCATAGTATTCATTTATAGAATTTATTAACATTACTTCATTCATTCAATCATCCAGTCATTTAATTTGTTTATATTTACATTTAGTCATTTAGCAGACGCGTTTATCCAAAGCGACTTACCATTGGGGAATCATGAAGATTTATAGTGATTATATATTTATAGTGTTCACATTGAAACTCGATTGTATCTTACAGAATGTATTTATAGAATCTGGGTAGTGTATTTGTTATAATTATTTGAATAGCGTTCATATTGAGTCTGAATAGTATTTATTTAATTTATGTATTTATACAATTTGATTTGCATTCATTCAGTTATTCGTTATTTCTTGATTTAATTTAATTTGTATTTATATTGTTTATATTGGAACTCAATGGAATTTATTTATAGAATAATATTTATTTATTTATGTTTTTTGTTAGTATTTATTTTGCTTGTATTTACAGTGTTCATATTGAGACCAGTATTTGTATTTATTCATTTATTTGTTACGTTTTATTTAGTTTAAATGTATTTGAATTTGAGACTTGATCATATTTATTTGTTTACAGTATTAATGTTGAGACTGTTATTTATTTACAGATTGATTTATAGAATCTGTGTAGTATTTGTTTATTTGTTTTTAAAGTGTTCATATCTCTGACTTTAGTTAGAAGTCTCTGAGCATAGATGAAGACAACAATATGTCTTCTAAACCTCTGAAGATGTTTTAATTTGCTGTCTACAGCTGAAATATAATCGTCTCACTCTTGATTTGTATTATTCCGTAAAACTAAACTGTTTACAGAAGAATAAATGCATGTATCACACCGTTTTAATGACCAGAAATAGACACATCTGTACTCTAAATCTGCTTGTAGTTGATGTTCTGACACTGTCAGGTATCTCCACGTTCTAGCATTCATCTTTTGCATCATTTTGCTGGTTGCCACCAGATTTAGTGAAAGTCATTTCTGTAATTAATTCCAGAATCATTTCTGTATTGAGCTGAGGAAACGTGAAAGTGATCCACATCACCTATTGCTCATGTTGAAGTCCTCAGGCATGAATCGCTGCTGACGCCTCCTGCTGGTCACAGTCACACTCACCTTGGCGTCCTCTCACAGCCTAATCTTAGAAAGACTTCAGTATAATCGAGAATTAAACAGAGACATCTGTTATAGTGTCACAAGTGCAGATGTCATTTGGCTTTATGAGATGTAGTTTTATATGCAATAGAGGATATTATTGGTGCTGTGGTACAGGTATTGTTTCAGTTGGCAAAAGCATGATATTTCATTGTCATTATATATGCTTTTGAATTAATGTTGTAATTCTATGCCATGTTATTTACTTGGCACTCTAAGGAAGTTCAAATAAAACCATAGTAACTGTCCAAAACAAACAGGCCTCAAATCTCTGGTAAAAATAGTCCCAGCGAGACAGACGGAGCTAGCTGCTGTGAGATGTGAGGTGTACTAATGTGAGTTTGGTGGTGTGTTTGCAGAGTGTCCGTGGGAGTGGGACAATCTGACCTGCTGGCAGGCGGCCAGTGTCGGCGAGGTCGTGAAGGTCAACTGTCCCGAGCTCTTCGAGTTCATGAGTCCAGAGGAGGGTGAGAGACATTGCACGCTGACATTTTTGATGCATTGCTGCTAATATAAATTGTAATAGTATAGTAATATCATTAATTATATTCAGACAACTAATTATAGTAATACAAATTAAAAGTATTAGTAACACTTGACAGTAAGATGACATTTGTTAATATTACTTAATCACAAATAATTAGCAATAGCATGAACTAACAATGACAATACTTTGTTAATGTTCATTTGAACATTTAATAATACATTATTGAAATTAAAAGTTTGTATCAGTTAATATTGTCTAATGGACCTGAGCTAACAGTACCTAACAATTCTATTTACCAAAGATCAATAAGTATTGTAGCAAATGTATTGCTCGTTGTTATTTAATGTTAGTTAATGCAGTAATGGGGCCTTATTGGAACCTTATTATTTATTACATTTATATATATATATATATATATATATATATATATATATATATATATAGAGAGAGAGAGAGAGAGAGAGAGAGAGAGAGAGAGAGAGAGAGAGAGATGTAGAGTTATGTTTTGGCATTTAAAATGTACAATTTAATATGTTTTACATTTTTATTTTTGTATTTATTAATATATTATTCAGTATATTTATTTATTATAATTTATTTTAATTAACAAGGAATTTTCAGCATCATTACTCCAGTGTCACATGATCATTAAGAAGTCATTCATATATAAACATACAGTAGAATCTCTGTGTTCGACCATGACACATCTCCAAAAAAAACATGGTTTTACCATGGTACTTTATTTTTTGCGAGCTTGATATGTTGAGAAAAATAAATTATATAAAATAAAAATGAGATTAAGGTATAGACATAAACAAGAGTTGCTGTGTAATAAAAATGTATTTTCAAGTCAATCTTTTGAAGGTTTTGGTTGTATTTGTGGTTTAGTTCAGGTTTAACAGCAAACACTGTTGAAGCAGGCGTAAGATCTCACAGAAACACTGAACCTTAGGCTTTAAATGAGATCATGAGTCATTATAAATGCACATGTGATGTATATACTCTTTTGTTCTTGCGGTTCTGCTAACAGCAGCATATTGCAGCAGCTGCTTGCAGTATGTTTAAAGCGGGAAACATGTTTGATTTATCGTTGTTCTGCTTGTTGCTTGGCTGATTTTCAGGGCTCGGCGAGATTAGCAGAAACTGTACGGAGTTCGGTTGGGCTGAACCGTATCCACACTATGTTGATGCCTGTATGTTTGGTTACAACACAACCAAGCCTGTAAGTATCTCATCCGACTGAATATAAATCATCTGGAGACAAGCTCAGAACAACTGTATACTGAGAGAGTTTGAGGGTCATAAGCACTACAGTCATTTAGGAGTACATTCTACTTTATGGTCCACCAATATGACTTAAAATCGTAACATTTTGTAATTTAACTTTCAGATTTTCGCAATTCTGGCTTATTTTAATTAACAATCCTGTGAGGGAAAAAGCTGGATTTTCAACATTTGACAGTTTTTTTCCAAGAAAAAAAATGAATTAAAAAGGCAATAGCGACTCTTTATCTCATAATTCCGACATAATAATACATAAACTCAAAGTTTATATATCGCAATTCTGAAATTTATTTTTCAAAGAATTTCAAGTTTATAACCTGCATTTGTGAGACGAAAGTTTTGATAAGTTAAAACTGTTGATAAAGTCGTAATTACCTTTTAAATTTTTTTATTCCCTCCAGAAACAAACATTTAGTCTCGATTTGACCAATTCTAACTTTTTTCTCTCAATTGTGAGTTTATATTTTACTGTTCTCAGAATTCCGAAATAAAAAATCTGAGCTGCAAAACTGTGATTGTGAGATTTTGAGAAAAGTCAGTTACCTATTTTTTTTTCTTGTCGTAAAAAAGCATTTCAAACTATTGCACAAACAGAAATGAAGAAAAGCTAAAAAGCTCTGCTAAACTGCTGCGAACCAAGACTAATGTAGTTTTCTCTTCCCTTCCCAAGGACATGTACTATGCGTCTGTGAAAGCTCTCTATACGGTGGGCTACAGCACGTCTCTGGTGTCTCTGACCACAGCTATGGTCATTCTGTGCCGCTTCCGGTCAGTTTAACATATACTGATGAAACTCTAAGTACAACCCGAATTCCGGAAATGTTGGGACGTTTTTTAAATTAGAATAAAATGAAAACTAAAGAATTTAAAATCACATGATTGCCAATATATTATTCACAATAGAACATAGATAACACATAAAATGTTTAAACTGAGATTTTTTTATTTTATGCACAAAATGAGCTCATTTTAAATGTGATGCCTGCTACAGGTTTCAAAATAGTTGGGACGGGGGCATGCTTACCATGGTGTAGCATCTACTCTTCTTTTCAAGACAGTTTGTGTTACGGGAGTTTTGGTGTTGGAATTTGGTCCCATTCTTGCCTGATGTGGTCGTCTTTGACTTATTTTTGTTTATTGATGCACCAAATGTTCTCTATATGTGAAAGATCTGGACTGCAGGTAGGCCAATTCAGCACCCGGACTCTTCTACTACGAAGCCATGCGGCTGTAATAGCGCAGTATGTGGTTTTGCATTGTCCTGCTGAAATACACGTCGTCTGGAGGGGAGCATATGTTGCTCTAAAACCTTTATATACCCTTCAGCATTCATAGTGCCTTCCAAAACATGCAAGCTGCCCATACCGTATGCACTTATGCACCCCCATATTATCAAAAATGCTGGCTTTTGAACTGAACGCTGATAACACACTGGAAGGTCTCCCTCATCTTTAGCCCGGAGGACACGACGTCTGTGATTTACAACAAGGATGTAAAATTTGGACTCGTCTGACCATAGAACAATTTTTCACTTGAAACGGTCCGTTTTAAATGAGCCTTGGCCCACAGGACACGATGGCGTTTCTGGACCATGTTCAGATATGGCTTCCTTTTTGCATGATAGAGCTTTAGTTGAAATCTGCAGAAGGCATGACGGTTTGTGTTTACTGACAGTGGTTTCTGGAAGTATTCCTGGGCCCATTTAGTAATGTCAATGACAGAATCATGGCGATGAGCGATGCAGTGTTGTCTAAGGACCCGAAGACCACAGGCATCCAACAAAGATCTTCAGCGTTGTCCATTACGCACAGAGATTTCTCCAGTTTCTCTGAATCTTTTGATGATGTTATGCACTATAGATTATGAGTTGTGCAAAGCCTTTGCAATTTGACATTGAGGAACTTTGTCTTTAAAGTATTCCACAATCTTTTTACACACTCTTTCACAGATTGGAGAGCCTATGCCATCTTTACTTCTGAGAGACTCTGCCTTTCTAAGACATCCCTTTTATAAGTAATCATGTTATAGACCTGATGTCCTAATTAGATGCTAGATGTTCTCCCAGCTGAATATTATCAAAATGTCTTGTTTTTTCAGCCCTTTGTTCCCCCGTGCCAACTTTTCTGAGACCTGTAGCAGGCATCCAATTTTAAATAAGTGGATAAAAGTGTAAATTTCTCAGTTTAAACATTTGTCATGTTCTCTGTGTTCTATTGTGGATAAAATATTGGCTAATTTGATTTGAAAGTCCTTTAGTTTTCATTTTATTGTAATTAAAAAAACTTTAAACAATTTCCAGAATACGGGTTGTACATGATGCATGTCAAAACATGGTATTACGATGTTATTTTTGTTACTTTATTGGCAGTGATTTAATTATGTAAGAAAAAAGGAGTATTTTACTAGAAATATTAACTGCAGTACAAAAACTGCAACTTAATTTTCTTCATGCAAAATATAATTTTATTTGATTCTTCTTTTTTTATTTGGTGTGTATTATCGACCATATATGAAATTGGCCTATTAACTTTTTGAAGTACAGTTTCCCAATTACAATGAAAATGATTTTACAGCCTGATGCAAATGAAGACGCTTTTTGAATACTTTGTTTTCTTTAGTTATTTAGAAAAGCATCTGTGTAGTGGTGCTTTAGAGTGATCTGAAGAACCTGTGTATGATGTACATTATGATAAGATGCTGAGGGCTTCAAAGAAGCATTGATGAGTGTTTGCACATTGATACAGACCCTCAGCTTCCCACCTGAACACATTAGAATTTCAATCTCCTAACAACACCGTAATCCTGCCTTTGAACATCTGTCAACAGGAAGCTTCACTGCACCAGGAACTTCATCCACATGAATCTGTTTGTGTCCTTCATGCTGAGAGCCATCTCTGTGTTCATTAAAGACGGGGTCCTGTATGCCGAGGAGGACAGCGACCACTGCTTCGTTCATACTGTGAGTAATGCACATGCACAGTGCCACATATTTTCTTTCACTTCACTAAAACGTTTTAGTTTTATGCCTGAAGAAATCAGCATGACATATTTATAAAAAAAATGTTTCAATTAAATTAATTGTAATATGTTCTATGTTGCAGATTTACATATATACCACTAAATACTAAATATACCAATACTAATAAACAATAATAAACTATTACTAAATTAGATTATACCATATTTCTTTCAGTATTTATTATTTAACTATTATAAATATTTATTTATAACAGTTTTACATTTTAAGGTACCATCAGCATATAACACTCTTTGGTTTTAATCTGGTAATAGCTGTTTTGTGTGTGTGTGGTTTAAAGTTTTTTATAGGCTTTGCTTTCACAGTGAATCACTCATAAACGGAAACTGTTAGTAGGACCGGAGTTTGGCTGGATGCTATTTGCATGTGAAATCCAGAGACTAATAATAACTCCTTCCATTCATGTTCAAGCCTTCGCCCCACGTTCAACAGCAGCACGTTCTGTTTCCCCCTGTCTGTGCCTGACAAACAGCCGTAATTATCATGAAGCCGCTCTGGAAATATTCCATTATTTCAGAATTAGCATCTGAATAGCTTATCAAAACGTGCACGCTCTCATTATACACCTGCATGAGGGCTCTGAGCTCTTTCCCCCAGCCAATCAGAGGCCATGTTAATGACATCACTTAGCACCGAATTTGATCAGAGGGTAATTGACGAACATGGTTAAAGACTTTAGGGTGTTCTGACACACAGCGGGAAAGAAATTGTGAATGGAAAATACATGCAGTCTGTCAGACAGAAGGATGCATCATGGATCCAGTTGATTACAGCTGGCGTCACTAGGCTTGGTTGATTAGTTAAACTACCTTGCAGACCATTATGGACCAGCAATAAATCTGCTGCTATGTTCTAACAACCAGCTTGACCAACTTAAACTGGTTTGACCCAAGAAGGCCAATAATACAAAGAGAAATCTGTCTGTTTGCATTCATACATCAAATAGCCAGTGTCAGTTTTTGCACTTAAATAATTTCCTAAAGGATGAAGTCCTGTGATTTATTATAAACAGTTTCATAAAATATGTCAGAATAGGGATGTAATATCCCTACTCTGGGAAACAGAGAGGAAACAAAGTGGCTAGATTTATGAAATAGAAACAGAGACATTTCCTTCAGATTAGTGGTCAAAATATCATTGAAATGTAACTTGTTATAATATTGGAATTAAAAAATGAGGACAATTTGTATGTTTTTGTTTTCAGTTGTTGTGCTTTTAACATAATTTTATAATAATAGTATGACATTTGCAAGTCAAACTGAGCCTAACTGGTATTAATATCATTTACCAGGAATAACGCTATGAAAAATAGAAAATTGCAAATAGCATAGAGATCAAAATAGTTTATTATATATACTATATTATAGCACAATTATGACTTTACAAAAACATAATTAAAGAAATATAAGAGCATATGATAAAACAGTTTAAATAACAAATATGTTTAACATTTCTATCTTAATAATAAATAATAATGTTAATTGAATATATTTTGTGTCTTTATCATATTATTTAAGCATATTATTTAGCATTTTAAGGTCATCTTAGCTTAAATTAGCTAATTGCATTCCGACAAAGGACTTTTGCAATTGTTACTGTTTGTATAATGTGTGATTATTACTGTATTTATTCATATAGTGGTATAGTTGTGTTATAGAGTGTTTTGAATGTGCTGAACATTTCCTGCAACAGGACACCAAAAAACAGACTATTCCCGGGAAACAGGATTATTAAATGAAAATATTATATATTAAAAATAAAGGTTCCAAAGAAGGTTTTTACAGCATTGTGATAAGAACCACTGTTTTTGGTTCCCCAAAGAATCTTTCAGTGAACAGTGAAGTCTTAATGTGAGGAACATTTTAATAATCTAAAGGATTGTTTTTACTACGAACGACCTGTTGTGGAATGGATCGATTCCATGGATGTTAAAGGTTCTTCATGGAATCACAGATGCAAAGAAAGAACCTTTATTTTAAGAGTGAATGTAAAATGGATTTCTAACGGGATCCACTGGATTTTAAGCAAACCTGAATGTGTTTCTCTGTGTTCAGGTGGGGTGTAAAGCAGTGATGGTCTTCTTCCATTACTGTGTGATGTCAAACTACTTCTGGCTCTTCATCGAAGGTCTCTATCTCTTCACGCTTCTGGTGGAAACCTTCTTTCCTGAGAGACGCTACTTCTACTGGTACACCATCATCGGCTGGGGTATGTCATGGTGATGCATCATAGAAAACTTGTATTGTTTATGATTGATTATGTGTCACAGTCATAGATATTGCGGGAAATGGAGTGTGGCGTTTGTGTATTAACTGGCCACTGGCTCTTTATGATGTGATTTGTTGTTCTGGCATATGTAATGCATTCATATTGATGGTCTAAATGCATTGGAGAACAGCTTTGAGGTCTGACAAATTTCCTCTTCCTCTCGCGCTTTCAGGAACGCCCACCGTTTGTGTGACCATATGGGCCGCTCTGCGCCTTCATTTTGATGATTCTGGGTACGTGCAATGCCGCATAAACAAAAACCGATATACTGTATTTGTTGCTTTGATACACAAATGTTGGCACTGAATTTCAGTGTCACTAGTCACTACAATGAGACTATGTTTGGAAAGGACTACATGATATATTTTTAAATGTTTTAAATAAGAAAACACTGCTTTGATACATAACCTCACTATGTTGATTTTTTATTTGGGTGCTATCTGTTTATCATATCAGAAAACATATGGTTTAATCCAGTTTTATGTAGAAATGTCTTTTTGGAGTTGGATTACATAAAAATAGTCAGTAACGAGTTGAATGTGATCAACATGAAAAGGTGTGACTCATACATTTCTAATTACATTTCATTACTGTTGTGATATAATCATGCACAATCAGACCAAGAACATCTATTAACCTATATCATATTTCACATGCAAATTTATAAAGCCTCTAAGTTGGCAACAAGATCAAACTTTAAGAAAAAGTTACTACATGCTTTTTGCCATCTGATTGATAATTGAGAGTTTTTTATTAAGTATTAGGTTTTTTAAGTGCATTGAAATAACGTCCACTTTCATGTTTTGGTTCTCTTGTATTTTTGCTGTGAAATGTTTAGGTAAATGTAAACATAAATGTAACAATACATTTTGAATTGTTAGTTATTTTTCAAGAGGAACAAGAGGAACTTTAACTTGATTGTCCCTACATCCTTTTTTAGAAAAATTGTGTTAAAATATGAGAATCAAGTATGATCTTCAGGCTTCTGAGGAGCATTTATTTATACAATCATCATTTTATCGTATTGCATTATATTTTTTGCCCCACGATAAAAACTACAGAGCTATGATCATAAAAATACATATTACTAAGACATATTATTGGGAGATATAGAGACAACTGATATTTACATGCATTTTATGTAAATTGCATCTTACTTTTACTATTTGGCCATGTAAATATCAGCATCTGCAGCAGATTGCAAATTTTTGCTCGGTTTGAACCTCTGAATAAATCTGAGGTTTTTCCTCCCTTAATATGAGCTCTATATTCTCACAATATCATACTGCATGTGCCATAAAAGCCCGATGTATCAAATATGATGCTCAACCCAAAATACATATGCAAACTCTATATTTTATTTATATTATGTCCAATAAAGCTGTTCCGTTTAACATTTACGACTATTATTTCATATGTCAGGCTTCACACGGTTGGGGAAATAAATAGAATACATTTTGATTGCATTTTGTGACAATTTTCCAGACAGTATGTGCTGTTGTATATTGCGCTTTTAGGGAAATGCAGGAGGGCATCTGTCACACGCTGAATGCTATTTTCTTTCAAAAGCATGCAGTTTATCATTCTGAACTCTTAGCTGCTAAATCACGTGACCTAGCCTACCAATAGCAATAAAGTGTCTTGCAGTTAATCAATTGTTTTTCTGCAGTTGCTGGGACATGAATGATAATACTGCCCTCTGGTGGGTGATCAAGGGACCCGTTGTGGCATCAATCATGGTAGGAAAAAAAATGTTTTATATATGTGTTATGTTTTAGAGCTAAAATGTGGATGATTAAAACATGAATTAATTTACGTACTGTATGTGAATGGAGCCATGTTCCATACTATAATAAACGCATGCATTTCCTTTCAGATAAATTTTGTGCTCTTCATTGGAATCATCATAATCCTGGTGCAGAAGCTGCAGTCTCCAGACATCGGCGGGAACGAGTCCAGCATCTACCTGTGAGTGTGTTAGTCGCGGTCACCATGGAACAGAGTGCTGTTGTTGTGTTGTGTCTGATCAGTTGATGCAGTGTATCACATGATGGTGGCTGAAATGAAATAAAAGTATTGATAGTATCCAAGCAGACACAGAACGTTCACCTAACTTTAGCATAATTGACCCTGGAACACAAACCAGTCTTAAATCACTGGGGTATATTTGTAGCAATAGCCAAAAATACATTGAATGGGTCAAAAATAACCCTTTTTATTTTATGCCAAAAGTAATGAGGACATTACGTAAAGATCATGTTCCATGAAGATATTGTATAAATGTCCGAAATATCTCGGCCAAATAATAAAAATTTAGAAAAGTTCTCTGTAGGTTTTGTATCCAAAATCTGATCTTGCCAGAACATTTCGTGACAACCTAATTGGGCTTTCTCTGTTAATTTTGGGAACTAAATAATAACAGATATAGCAACGTTCTCTGTAAGTGTTTTAATGTTGCTGGGAGGATTTTTGTGAGAGAAAGAGTATTGTCTATTGGCTATTTTTAGGTTTTGTTCTATTATTTAACCATAAGGAGTCCTTTTCAGTTAACTGAACAGGAATACATTGTATCTGTATTAATAACACATTCTATTGTTACATCCCAGTCAGATTGTTACAAATGTAAATGTAAATTCCAAAAGGATTCCTGTATGCATACAAAATGAATGCTTCCACTTATCCCAGTTAAAGCATTCATTTTGTATGCATACAGGAAACCACTTTGCATCCTTTTAGAAGCTTGAAGGCTTCAGTCCTTATTAATTGCTTGGAAAACAGTATCATGGAAAGTATGTGCTTGAGCTATTAGAGGTCCTTGAGTTCTCTTGGTGTTGAGGTCTGTTGTGTGTGGTCAGTTTCGTGTGTGTGTGTGTGTGTGTGTGTGTGTGTGTGTGTGTTTGCGTGTGTGCGTGTGTGGTATGTGTGTGTGTGCATGTACGTGTGTGTGCGTGCGTGTGTGTGTATGTATGTGTGTGTGCGTGTGTGGTATGTGTGTGTGTGTGCGTGTGCGCGTGTGCATGTGTGGTATGTGTGTGTGTGTGTGCGTGCGTGCGTGTGCGTGCGTGTGTGTGTTCTGTCCTAAAGAGTGTTTGTTGTCTTTGTCGTGTTTAGCAGCTGTGCACAGAAATGCTTCAGTGAGCCCACACAGGCCGTCCAGCATTCGTGCAGGATGTCAGAGCTTTCTACCATCACGCTGTAAGTGTGTTTGTGTTTGTGTGAAAGTGTGTGTGCATCTGCTTCTGTGTTGGCCAACAAATGTGCATTTTTCATTTTTAACCGTTGTCTGTTGAGGAAAAAAGGTTGTGAATATTCACTGCACACAGTTTTTGTGGTCTTGTCTTTAGTTTTATTACGTGCACACACTTTTTAGTTGCATTCTGTTGCATTCTCTGGGAACTGAATCCATGCCTCTGATGTTGTTAGCATCATATAACTTTTATTAAGTTCTACCTGCTGGAAAGTCCAGTTTACAGTTGCCTCTTTGTTTTGGAACTGGTGGTTGAGGCTGGTCCAATCTGGTTTAGGTGGCTGGGAAGTTATTCTTGGCCTAGATCCTGCTGAGAACAAAACAGGTTTTCAAGGATGATGTCATTTAATGTAATATATTTTTATTTCACAAAAACTTTTATTGAACATAATATTTACTATAATATTTTACAAAGCTCAATTTTAAGTGTTATTCATCCACTAAATACATTTTGGAATTAAAAAAAAATGGGAACCAGATTTATTTTGCCATATTTTGGAATCCAAACAGTGTGGACTATAGCACAGCTGTTAATCATCCAAGCAGTTTTTTATTATTGACCCACTATTTTTTAGTATTATGTCTACAGTTTTAATAAACTTTTCCATTAAAAAAATAGATATTTCTGACTATTATTTCATATCTTCGGCTGGACTTTAATTGCAGACTTTCTATTTCGGTAATGCCCAGCCAGACATAGTTGAAATATCTTCAGAAAGTCTAGAGAAGAGACACGTGTGATATTATTGAGATCTGTTGCTCAGGAGAAGTCTGAGAAGCATCTGAGAAGGTCTCGATTTGCTCTTCTGTTGTCTAGAAGAGATAATAAATCAATCAAAGAGGCCTTCTTTCGATTGTTGTGTAAGGCTCTGATCTCCAGTGCATTACAGTAGCTGTGTGTAGACATGTTGAGAGATTTAATCAGCCGTCTGAAGCGCCGCTGTGTGTGCTGTGTGTTGACAGGCGTCTGGCACGCTCCACCCTGCTCCTCATCCCTCTGTTCGGAATCCACTACACTGTTTTTGCCTTCTCCCCAGAGGATTTCAGCAAGCGGGAGAGACTGGTCTTTGAGCTGGGCCTGGGCTCCTTCCAGGTACTGAGCGTCAGCTTTTATAGTAGCAACTTTAGCGCTGTATTTTAGAAACACCTCCGTGGACACTATTTCTCTGTTCCAACCCAGTGAGCTGCCAGAAATGGCATCACACAGTAGGTGCAATCCCAACACAAGAGTTGTTCCAAACATAGGGCATTAATATTAAATGCTGCCAGAATATAAGCTTTTGTAGATTAGACAACTTCAGAATGCATTGCAAAAATCCTAGTGAAAAGTTTATTTAAAAATGGCAGATGGAATCAAAAGAAAGCATATTTTATTCAGTACTAAAGATCCAGTATCCAGTTTTGTATTAAAATATACAACCAGTATTTGTGTGAGTATGACGTATTTGTTTGAAGCCATTAGCTTAAGCTCTGTTGTAGTCAACTCTAGTTTTCACTCTACTTTTACAAATTGCTGCCTATGTAGAGCATTTAAATTCATTACATTTTTGCTTACAGTGTTATATTATTATTACTATGCTGCCTAAGAAGGTAGCCTATGTAGACAGCAAGGCACACTGTAAGAAAAATCAGAATCAGTAGAAAATGGCTAATATTCTAACAGAACATTACCAGTACAATTTCTGTTTAATTTATTCAACCCATAAAACACTATGCAATGCAATGAGTATTTCAAAATCCAGCTAAAACACCTATAAAATATTAATATGAAAATACAAATTTGCAGCTCACTAGGTTTTGGAGCTTCTTAAATGAATAGATCTCTTCAGCTCACCAATGCTGCATTTATTTGATCAAAAATACAGTAAAATGGTGAAATATTATTGCAATTTAAAATAGTTGGTTCATATTTGAATATATATACTCTATATATATATTATTTTTTTATATACATTTTCTTGTGATGCAAAGCAGCCATTAATCCAGTTTTCAGTGTCACATGATCATGTCTTCTTATTATCACTGAAAATGTCTTCTTATTATCACTGTTGAAAAGAGTTTCAGATGCCATTATACATTTTTGGGATTCTTTGAGGAATAAATAAGTGCTGCATTTATTTGAAATAGAAATCTATTGTGACATAATAAATGTCTTTACTCTCACTTTTAATCAGTTGAATGCATCCTTGCTGGATAACAATATTGATTTCTACCAAACTTTTGAACTGTAAAGTACTTTAAAAGGAGATCCACTTCACCACATACTCACTTTAACTCTCCACAGGGGTTTGTGGTTGCCGTGCTGTACTGCTTTCTGAATGGAGAGGTAAGAGCTGTCGTTTTGATATTCTCAAATGCATGCAATCAGCTTTGATATGAATTTTACATATGTCTGGGTTTACAAAAAAAAAATATATATATATATATATATATCCAATATTTCTACATAAAAAAACATTTTGAGTTACTGCCAAGGAATGCCCTAACCATATGTGATGCGATTAAGTAAGAAACAATCAGTTTCTTCCATGTTAAAGCAATAATTCACACAAAAATGAAGCAACTGCATATTACTACAAGACAGTTTGTGTTGCATTGCTCCAAGTAGCCCCGCCCACAATGAAATCTCATTGGTCCAAACATAAAACATCAAATATATGCCCTGATTGGCTACTATATTGTGCAGTATTTAGCTTTCTGTGTCCACAAACGTGTCACGTCTGGCTTGGACATGGTATAAAGCATGAGAGAGAGCGTGGACTGGTGGAGAACGCGTGCACCTTTACAGCTGAGTACATTAAAAAATGACCTTTTCAAGTTTCTCCCTAAAGGTGCAGTCGGAGATAAAGAGGAAATGGAGGAGTTGGACGGTGAACAGGTACTTTGCTGTGGACCTGAAACAGCAGCGTCACCCTTCGCTAGCGAGCAGTGGGGTGAACGGGGGGACGCAGCTGTCCATCCTCAGCAAGAGCAGCTCACAGATACGCATGTCCAGCCCTCTGGCCGAGACAGTCAACCTCAACCTGCCCACCTGAGCGCCTGATTGGCCCGTCCGTCCATAAGCCCCGCCCTCCAACTCACCCTCTTCACCTGCAGTAGGGCCGACCAATCACTATTAGAGAAGAACAAATAGGCTAATAATTAATGACATCTCTGGATAGTATTTAAAGATTCCAAACAAGATCCAGACCATGTCACCCATTATCGGTTAGAAACGATTCGTCCAGGGGAAAT
This sequence comes from Oxygymnocypris stewartii, assembly GCA_003573665.1. NCBI lineage: Eukaryota > Metazoa > Chordata > Actinopteri > Cypriniformes > Cyprinidae > Oxygymnocypris > Oxygymnocypris stewartii. The sequence continues at coordinate 33,595 of QVTF01023748.1, forward strand.
AATTATAGTGCCAAAACTGTTTCCAGCTTAGAAGCTGCAATTCAGGTTAGGAAGCTTTTCGACCATTACACTACTTTCTAAAGGCTTTCTAATTAATCTAATGAGTAAATAACAAAAGAATGTTATTTTTAATCAAGAACAGGGGCTGTATGATTCACACCGCGGCGGTGGAAATTAGAGTGAATTTTCATATCGCATTTTGAGCCATAGAGAATGTGAGCGGTTTGTGGTTAGAATGTAGTCAGAGAAACATCAATCCATCCAACAGCACATTGCGTTCTAGTTTAAGTGTAAATCAGAGATCTGAGAGAGAGAGACAGGTTACATTTCAGTGTTACAGTAAAATATAATAATATAAAGTGCCAAAACATGAATATTTCAGTATTGTTTTATCATGAATATTTCAGTATTGTTTTATCTTCAAGCTACTGTGTTTATCAGATCTATAAAAGAAAATGTACAGACTTCGTGTTGCTCGTTCAGATGCTGTGTATTTGATTAAATGTTCTCCACAGAGAGATTGTTAAACATATTTTTTTTACAATCAGCCGTAAGTACAGAGTATGTCAACAATATAAAGACTTATGAATGACTCATGAATTTAGATTATATGTAAATGTTGTTATGGCTTTGTGATTTAGCTTTTGGCCAGTGTTTTCTTATTGTCATGCGAATGGTTTGTAACTACACAGAGCCGATATCAGCAAATCAAGGATTGTCAAAAAAACAGTTCCGTAAACAGTTACCGGAGCGAGGAGGCTATTCCACAAATCCCTCTGATTTATTCTGAAGTGCCTGATGGTCACAAAAATAGCTTTGATGGATCTACTCTAAACAACCAGTGCCATGCAGTATTGATTTAGTTATTAGTCATTTAGTAGTGTAGATTTAATTACATTTCTACATAGTAGGAATATCTTAATTTATACACAGTATTAGAGAGACATTTCCAGAGCTTTGAGATGCGCACATCAATGCCATTACATTACTATCAGGTGCATTATAAATGCTTTTAGGGCTGACATGTTCAACTGTGAGAGGAATGAGATGTTTGAGTGAGATGTGAAAGTGTTAAAGGATATTTCACCCACAAATGTTGATTGTGTCATAATGTACTCACCTTCATGTCATACCAAACCTGATATTTTAAAGGTTTGTACTAATAAGGCAAATTCACACCACACAGACACACTCCAACAAACTAGTCTGTTGGAGTTTGTTGGATCAGTGTGTTACCCCTGTTGGCGTTGGTTTTTACCCGACTGAACATGCTTCTAGATATAGGATCATCCATTTTCTCCCCAGTCAGTGAGAGTTGGTTTTTACCCGACTGAACATGCTTCTAGATATAGGATCATCCATTTTCTCCCCGGTCAGTGAGAGTTGGTTTTTACCTGACTGAACATGCTTCTAGATATAGGATCATCCATTTTCTCCCCAGTCAGTGAGAGTTGGTTTTTACCCGACTGAACATGCTTATAGATATATGATCATCCATTTTCTCCCCGGTCAGTGAGAGTTGGTTTTTACCTGACTGAACATGCTTCTAGATATAGGATCATCCATTTTCTCCCCAGTCAGTGAGAGTTGGTTTTTACCCGACTGAACATGCTTATAGATATATGATCATCCATTTTCTCCCCGGTCAGTGAGAGTTGGTTTTTACCTGACTGAACATGCTTCTAGATATAGGATCATCCATTTTCTCCCCAGTCAGTGAGAGTTGGTTTTTACCCGACTGAACATGCTTATAGATATAGGATCATCCATTTTCTCCCCAGTCAGTGAGAGTTGGTTTTTACCTGACTGAACATGCTTCTAGATATAGGATCATCCATTTTCTCCCCAGTCAGTGAGAGTTGGTTTTTACCCGACTGAACATGCTTCTAGATATAGGATCATCCATTTTCTCCCCAGTCAGTGAGAGTTGGTTTTTACCCGACTGAACATGCTTCTAAATATAGGATCATGCATTTTCTCCCAGTCAGTGAGAGTTGGTTGGTGTCTGTTGGTGCAGTGTGAACAGGACAGTTATTTTTCATAAGATTCTAAATCCAACGGCCATCTTGTGCCAACTTTTTCGTTGGAGTTTGTTGGCTTTTGTCTGTGCGGGGTGAATTGTCGTTTAGAATGATAAAGAATGTTAAGCTCCAAAATGGCCTATGGATTCATATCATATGAATTACTTTTATTAAGCGTTTTGTTGTGGTTGTTGTTCATATTTTGAGCTTCACAGCCAGCGATCACTATATGTTGCATGGTAACAAGTAAAGTATGCCAGTTTTGAAATGGCATGAAGATGAGTAAATGATGACAGGTTTTGATACAGTTTTGAGTAGAAGCTTTTAATACTTGTTAGACAGGTAACCCCCAACCCTTTACAAGTACAATATCTGATGTCAATCTATGAATCCAACAAAATTTACTGCATCACCACTGACTGACAATCATAATTAATTATCATCACTCACATTGTACATGTTTGATCGCAAAAATAATGTGCACCAGTGTGCAAAGTGGCAAGAGTCTCTGCTAAAAGTGTTGTTTATTTCCAGTACAGTATTATTCTCTGCCGTGAGTGTAAATTAGAAACGTTAAAGATGCACATGTGCCAGTAAATAATGGATGTACCAGCACTCTCTCTTTACTCAACACTTGCGGTCATAAAGTATGTATGTACAACTTCTGTGATTATAAACGTGCCAATTTTGAAATGCAATATGCTTTTGTTGTAGCTCATAGTTGTCTGTGAATCACATGGCAGAGTTGAGGTGATTATTGAAATGTACAGTAAAGTGATGGTCTTGTAGATCGCACAGATCTTTTTTAAAATGTGGGGGAAATGTATACACATTTCATTTGGTTGTTATTTTGAAATATAAGTGTGTAATTGTGAGCTACTAACATCATCAGTTACGAAAATGCAAAAATAATGGCAGGACAGAAGGTTTCTAGTGCTCCTCATCTTTCATTGGCTGGATTAAACATAGCCCCGCCCCCTCAACCAATTAGTTGAGACTGCCTTTTTCTTTAAACAAATATTTCTGATGTAAAATACTGGTTCTGTACTTAATATGCAGAGGCGATTATAAAATCATGTGTAGCTGGATTTTTCTTTAAAAAGAAAAAGTGTAGGCTAAACACTGAGGCTCTTTGGTGCTAAAAGCTTGTTTGGTTTGAGCATCGCGAACTGCAACATTAGCTCAAACAATGGCGTGAGTTTGACGCGGTAGGCTGGGTTACTGTCTGTGTTTTTTTTGTTTTTGTTTTTTTGGCCAATGGCAAATGAGGAGAGTCATTAGGTGTGTTCGACTTGAAGCGGCGCTGCGCAGAATGATCAGTGTATGACATCAAAGTGCCGCGAGAGCGATAGGAGAGCAGATGATCCTTATGCTTTAGAATCTGTGGCTCTTTCTAGATATAAATGCATGAATAAAGACAAAAAAGAGAGTTTTTGCTGCTTTCTATGTTCTTGCCACCAGCCGTCATTCTGAGTATGAGCTCAGAAGGTAACGACCATGTCTCAAAGCTGTTACAGTGTTTTCTTGTGCTTGTAACATATCTGCCTGCCAGTAGGTAATGCTTTTTCTTTGATTGTATATTTGAGGAACGGGGATTTGATGTGTCTCTAGTGTAGATCTGACATGTTTCATTGTGTCAATGAGATGTATTCATATTGTGGACTCACTCGTTTCAATCTGAATGTAACACCCAACAACTGTATCATACATTCAGCTGCTCTGTGAAGCTGCCTGCTGTTTCTTCTGCTTTGATGTAGATATGATGTCCATGTTTGAACTGTGAACATTTTGTACGTGTCTGAATTCCATTCTTGACTAATAACTCTTGAATTTCTGTAGTTCTTTCTGTGTGCGTGCGTGTGTGTGTGTTTGTGTGTGTGTGTGTGTGCGCGCGCGTGTGTGTGTGTGTGTGTGTGTGTGTGTGCGCGCGCGTGTGTTTGTGTGTCATTGTCAAGAGAGACATAACAATGAACTGTCGGCATCTCTAAAAGGGGTACAAAGTTAGAATAATTTAATTAATATAACAGATACAGTAAAATACCATTTTAAAAACTGTAAACATTGTTCTCAGTGTAACATTACAACATAACTGGTAAAATTCCCTTTTAAAAAAAGAAGTCAGTGCTATCCTGCATTTTCTTTTACATTAATTGAGCAATCTGATTGCTCCAGTTATTGGTATTCAGCTGTAATATCTGCAAACATACTATTCAAAAGTTTAGAGTCAGTAAGATTTTCACTATTTATTTAAATATTATTTGAAAGAAATTAATACTTTTATTCAACAAGGATGCATTAAATTGACCATGTGTGGCATTTATAATGTTACAAAATATTTATATTTCAAACAAATGCTGTTCTTTTGAACTTTCTATTCGTTGATTCCTGAAACATTTTCAACATTGATCAAAATAAATGTTTCTTGAGCAGCAAATCAGTATATTAGAATGATTTCAGAAGGATCATGTGACACTGACATCATCATGTGACTGATGATGCTGAAAATTCAGCTTTGCATCATAGGAATAAATTACATTTTAAGATATATTAACATAAAAACACTTATTTTAAATTCCAATTATATTTATGCACTGTATATTTAATAAATGCAGCCTTGGTGAGAATAAGAAACTTCCTTCAAAAACATGAAAATCTTACTATCCCAAAGTGTACAGTGTACTGTACCATGAAACTCAAACTGAGGAATGAAGTCATATCCCATAGTACCACTTAAATATATCTATATGCTGAGAAGCAATATTATTCAGTTTCTATCAATGTTCAAAGTTGTTCAAAAGTGTTAAGTTAAAAGCAGCTATATAAAGCAATGGCATAAGAAAATTCAAAGCTGTGTCCTGTATATTTTACGACGCACCATCATCTATAACACATGTAATACTTCTTAAAAATTAAATGTCTCCAAACTGATGAAAATTAACCGTGTTGCCTTGAAATTTATGACAAATAGCTCTGTACTTGGATGGAATGAGGATTTAAAAAAAAGTTTAATATTTCATATCTTTTGCATACCACTAATCTAAAATGCAACCAGAATGTTAATGAAGCATTTGCTACAGCATGGGCTCCAATCAAATCTGTACATAAATCAAACCTCCACACACTTACACTGGCGGTGTCACAGTCTGCTTGTAGTTCTGCAACATGCAAATCTGCACAGGCTAACTGAACTCGAATTACATCGGCCAAATACGGCAGGTATTTGCAGCATGACCTTGGTAATGCCGTACAATGACCCATTTCCTCTTCTTTGAACGTCTTCCACACTCCAGAGCCGGAAGTGAAGCTCCTGAAGTCTTCTGCATCATCCAGGTGTGCTCACACAGACGTGATGTAGCCCTTGCAGACGGCAGTCTGTGAATGAGTGGAGTCATGCATGATCTGAGTAACAGTGACCCGATGCTTTTTACTGGGGCTCAGATGAGTCTGGGTCTGCCACGTCCATAACCTGCGCTTTAACTCAGTCTGTACCTGAAAGAGAAAGAGAGACACTTCAGTGACAATGCTTTCATATCAAATGATTATACTGATTGCATTACTCTTAGAAAAACGTGCACGGTATCCCAAATGCCGAAAAGCTAAAAGATGCATCTTTTGTACCTTACTTACCCTATATTAGTACCTAAAGTGTATTTACTGTATTGGTACCTTTTGAAAGTGACACAATAAAAGTTTCGCGTCTTTTGTTTAAGGCCTCGTTTACACTAGTGCGTTTTTGTTTTAACTAACACATAACATTAACACATAAACTCATTAAACCTGAAATATATTACACAACCTTTTCCCCAGATTTGTGTCCCAATTACAATTTGGAGGAGACAGAGATAACCAATTTCACAAGAAATAGTGTAGGGGTTGACACAGGCTCTGATTTTTTTAGCTTCAGATTATAAATCAATCTAGTCAGAAGACATCAAACTGATTTTAGAACACACAAGAGCTTTTCACACTTCAAATAGTTAATGTGATTTCCTTGGTCAAAAAAATATCCTGCATTATCTTGCTTCATGTTTCAAACTGCTCATAATTTATCCGGAGTTAAAAACTAATCCTGGATATTTATAAAGTGACGTTTCACACATTCCTAAACCCCGGGTTAACGTTCTTATGCGCATATTTGCGGAGTCGGTGTCAATGATTGGACAAACGCAGCACGTGACCTGTTAGCTAACGGCTCTAGCATTGTTTATCCTGTTAACAAGTTTTTCCTTATCGGACTTTTCAAACTATAAAGGTAAGAATTAAAGTCTTTACGTGTTTTCTGTCATCATCTGCCATTTGTATCTGCCCAAATGCTAAAAATACTGTTTATACTACTCGCAGTGTTTCCATAAGCCATGAATGTGAGGTAAGCTGCGCGATTGGCTTTCTGTTGCATCTAACGCTAGCTAACAACGCCGCATTCTTTCACACCTGGGGCCGGTTCGTCGTACGTCGCTAACCCAGTTTGCTGGTTTGATTGTTGACGATTTTGCATTTAGTTTTACGAAGCTCATCCTGTTGTTGCTGTCACAGAAAATTCAAAATTTCCTAATTAATTTGAAAGTGACATAATAATGTTATAGAGTCTATAATACTATGGACACAGCCAGTTTCACTCATTGAAAGATTTATGTGATGAAATTATTGGTTTATAATTGTATTGGAGTCTTACATGCTCTACAGTTAATCTGAATTGTACATTCATTTGGGTGGGGACAGATATTATGTGTGTGGCTTGATGGAGCTCAGGAGATGCAGATAACTTAAGAAACGTTAATGAATGCTGTCGCGTTATCTGCTTCAAAGATCAAATTAAATGAATTGCTAAATACAACATTGAAATACATATATAAAACCTGTACAAATATTAGAAATTGTGAATATAAATAATTGGGAATCATGTAAATTTTTTTACAAATAAATGAAAAACAGTGCACATCATTTATCTATTATAACATATATGTAGTTTTGTTCGCTTGGTTGTTTCTTTATAAAGGACCAGAAATGTTTCAACTTTTTCTTTAGGTGTCTTTTTTTAATGATATGATGTCATAACATGGCTGTCTTGCCGCCAGCCAATCGCTGCATTGCTGATCGTTATCGATACATCTGCCCTTTTCTGGGAACACGAGAATGCGCAGTAATCTTAGACAACTTAATCCAGATATTTTAATCTATTACGCAAATACGTTTGAAGAACCAAATTAGCCAGAGATCAGTTATCAGGATTAGAAGATATGATCTTTCAAACAATATCAGATGTAATAAGCGACGTACAAAGAACGGGCCCCAGTTCGGCACCGCAAAAGTGGGGCAGGGTTTCATATCTTTGGTTAAAAGTGGTGCTGACCCCTCTTCTGATTTACAAGTATGAACCGCTCCGCTGCCTGGGGTTAAAAACGGAGTGATAAAACAGGAATGTGCGTTATTGTTTTCATTTGTCACGCATCTCGTAACACAATGAGGGACATGCTAGTGTTTGATGCCCAGGTTTTTGTAACCATTAAGGCTAAAATGTGCCTAAAAATTATGCCTAGTGTTTTAAAATCCGATTTAAGTTCAGATTTAGCCTTTGCGGTTAGGAATTTTAAAACCCCATAAAACGTTATATCAATATAGTAAAACACTCAGAACAACGGCATAGCAATGCCCTTGCATCCATCTAGTATCATGGTGGTTGTAGTTTTGCACTTTTTCTTTTGCACTTTTTCTTTTGCGCTTTCCTGTAGCTCAACTGGTAGAGCATGGCGCTAGCAACGCCAAAATCATGGGTTCGATTCCCAGGGAAAGCAAGAGCTGATAAAATGTAGAAACTGTAACTTGAATGCAATGTAAGTCGCTTTGGATAAAAGCGTCTGCTAAATGCATAAATGTAAATGTAAATGTAGGAAAAACTGTTCAAATGTAGTTGTAACTGTCAATATAATTTTAAATGTTTCCATTATGAGAATACTTACATCTCCATTGAGAAAACAGTAAAGGAGTGCCACCACAAAGCCCTAGAGAATAAAAAAGACGTTCAGGAATACAAGAAGACATTTCCTCACTATGGAATCTGTAAACTGACACTAAGCAGATCATTTCTACATAAATAAATGAACTCATCTGTACCTGGAAAGAGCCCAGACCGAGTTCGATGTAAAACCGAACTATTTCTCCTGTGTTTTCTGGCAGGAAGGCAAACAGAGTGTAGTGCATCCCAAACAGAGGAATCAGAAACAAGGTGGACTTGGCCAGTCTCCTGTGTGATGATGATTAAAAGTGATCATGAATCAGAAGTAATGCCTTCACAGTCACACAAACAATTCAGAGCACAGCTAGATCTGTGTCATTTATTTCAGATGAGTACGTAATTTATAACATGCATAAAACAAAGATTATTTCATTTTAATCCAAACATCCCTCAAATATCATGCCCAGAGCCAATATAAAGTTAAATGGCACAGAATCAAATTTGCAAGACAGATCTATGCTTCCAGAAACGAATACGGCTCTTGATAATGAGCTAAATGACATTTCTCTTTGTCTTTGGATATACATCATATCATCAGGAGATGCAGGTATTCAGACACAATAGCACCTAAAATAGAAACTCACCCTATCGTGAACTGTTAAATAAATATTATTCATGCATGAAGCACGACCTGGCAGTGTGTATAGCTGTATCCTAATGAACAGACATTGTAGAGAAATGAAGATATGTGTGTTTCACTGACATTAACACATGCCATCTGTCTGATTCTAGACTAACCAGGTTCATCTGGAACAATCACAACTTACATAAACTGTTTGTCAAACCTGGTGTGTTGTATGCAGGGTGTAGAATTGGCTTTCACTATGTAGACAATAAGGATTACATTTGCGCTACAATTCTTATACCTTGGGCCAGTAAATCACCTAACAACCCCAAAATATAGTTTTTAACTTTGACTGTCATAATGTCAGCACGTTCTGTAGTGATTGTTTTTTGCAGCATTAACAGGGCTGGCAAAGGTTCATTTTCAGCACTTCTTGCACATTAGACTCACATGAAGTGACCTGTTTCATTGCCTCCAACGCCAGGACTTTTTAATTTCTGCACCAAGATCCGAATCACATTTAGGAAGATGATGATATTAGCCTGACAGACAGACAGAGGAAGACGATTACTAACAGAAGAGCAGGGGAAGTCTCATGCAAGTTTTCTGATGAACTTAATCTGCTGATAAATGTGATTTAACTTTATCAATCTCAAAAAATGACATACAATAACATCATAACTCACAAACAGGGATGCTGTGATCGGGCCTTTAATGATCCACCAGATGTTCATATTATCTGTGTCATCCCAACATCTGCAAATATGAAACATTTATGTTAAAAAATGAAAATTATTAATTTTAATAACATTAAACTCATGAGTTTGTGTGCCTGCCCATATCATCTTAGCATTAGTGGTAAATAGATTTGGCTTGATGTGTGCAACGGAGGGCTCAAAGAGACTATTCTACTCGAGATATCATAGGCCCGCTATAGACAGAAGGATAAATGAAATAAATATGCATAAAAGAGGAGGTGGAGGGATGCCGAAAGAACTAACAACGGAAGAGGTAAGAGTCTGTTTTATACGGTGGCCGAGAGAGCTCAATGCACTGCAAATATAAAAAACACCTGCAAATTAAGAAAACTACTTCCTCAATTTGAACACACACACGCTGCAAATGCTCACAACACAACCAAAAAAGAAACGCGCTGCAAATAGAATGTATTTGTTTGTGTTGTGAGCATTTGCACCACCTGCTGTTGAGCTCTCTCGGCCACCGTAGTTTTAATACTCAAAGATTAGATGGGCGTTCTCCTCCTGAAATTACGTTAATAACTTCACTTGCATTTGCAAGTCAACTTAAACCTTAAAAAATGAGAACTTGAAATAATATAAACTTCAACTGAATAATAACTTCAATTTATTTTAATTTAGCAACTTTTTAATGTTCATTCAACTGAAATAAGCTAAAACGGAATCTTTGTTTTTTTGTAATACTAAAAACTATATATTAAAAAAAATGACAAAAACACACAACGAGAAATTACAAAAACTAATAAAAAGGCAGTTTTTTCAGTTAGTTTATGTACAAAAATAACTAAAACTAACCCTGAAATAAAAATAAAACTATAAAAAACTACTGAAGAAATAAAATCAACATTTCTCATTTTCATTTAGTTTCACTTGATGTACTAAAATAACAAAAACATATAGGTTTATAAAAACTATAAAGACATTAAAAACTATCAGACATGACAAAAAAACACAACAAATTAGGATAAAAAATCTAATATTAATAAACACTATAATAGTATGTATATGATACTTAAAAAATGCTGATATGTCAAGCCGAATGTTATTTGATGAAATACTTAATATGCATACAATAAGAATATGCATTAAGAAAGGAAACCGGGTCGATTTAGTTCAGTTTCATGATCATTTTAATGTTGAAGATGTAACATACCCTCTGTTATCATAGAACTGTCTGGTCAACACCCACACGATCAGCACCACTGATGGGACACCTACAAAAACACACAATGCACAGAAAAACAACACACAGATTTATAATACATCTTTTAGAAGAGATCTCAATAATGTGACACAAATGCTGACTTCTGTATGCTCATAGTTGCTCTAGTACTCAAATCTGTTCATCTTTTAATCTGTTCACACACAGCCTTTCTCCTGAAATCAGTTTTTCCGGATGTACCGACCCCATCCTATTAGAATGTACCACCAGAAGTACTTCCTCTGCGAGACGAAGGTGAGGGCGAGGAGCGTCTGCAGGTACAAGCCTTCCACCAGCAGCCAGAAGTAATTAGTGAGGATGCAGAACTGGAAGAAGGTTACAGCCGTTTTACACGCCACCTGTGAAAAACAAAACAAGAGCACGACCATAACCTGCACCGGAAGTAGCATTATTCTAGTATTTCTTTAAATATGTTATTCATATTTTATAAATATTTTGAATTGTTTTAATTTCTATATTTTCTGTTTTCATTTAAATTTTTGTTAACAATTTAGTAATTATTTGTGTTTTTGTCATTTTTATTAGTTTAGCTACTTTTAAGAATAAATCTATATTGTTTTTATTAATTTTTATTTCAGTTTTAGTTTATTTTTTTAGTTCATGCAAGTTAAGAAAGGTTAGTTTTAAGAGCAGTGTTAAAAAAATGGTAATTTGAAATTAAGCTAAAACTAAGAATAATTTGTGGATAAATACAGAAAATATTTAAATTACTAAAAATTAAAATGACCAAACCTGTAAGTGAAAATGTATTAATAAATACTTAATACATATAATAATAAAACAGTTTCATAGTGTAAAAAGTTTTTATTTTTTTTTACATTTTCATTTAAAGGACTCAAATTCAAACTTCTTTTCCCATCAGTCCTATAAAGTACAACAGTAACAAGACCATGAGCTATTTTCCTCATCCAGTTCCTATTTCTGCCAAAGAACGTTATAAACAAACCAACTAACTGACATTTGATGCAAAAATAAATAAATACATTTGGAGCTTAGAGTTTTTTATTAGGCTACACATCCCACAAAGCATGAGGAATCTTGTAAAAAGGGCCATGATAGGTCTCCTTTAAGTTTACATGTATTCATTCAGCAGATGCTTTTATCCAAAGCGACATTCTGTGAACTCTGTATACAGCCGCTCTCACTCACCGTGGACATTAAACAGTGATCCTGAGTTTCATCTGAGAACAGAACGGCGTCTTTGATGAAGACTGCGCTTGCCCGCAAGATGAAGGAAATAAACAGATTGATGTGTATGTAGTTTCTGGTACAGTGGAACTTCCTGTAATCACAGAGCATCATGGGTATTTATAAACATCATATATTCTTATACTGTTGATTGCCTACTGAATATGCAGATATTTTCATTCACCCTTTCTGATTATCTTTGTTATGCATTTTGTGTATCATAATTGCATTTTGATATCATTATCACACAGCTGTGCATTTTGAAAAAGAAAATTCAGCTGATTTGTCAAAAGTCCTAATAACGATTTTCAAATTATAAATATATATCAGCTTTAAAGGGGTCATATGATGCGATTTCATGTTTTTCTTTCTCTTTGTAGTGTTACAAGCTGTTTGTGAATATATAAGATCTGTAAAGTTGCAAAGATTAAAGTCTCAAACCCAAAGAGATATTATTTATAAAAGTTAAGACTCTGCCACCACGCCCCCCCCCCCCATAAAATTACTAATTTAAACACGCCCCCATTGGCTTCCAAATGAGTACAACTACAAATCAGTGTTTAAGTTATATTTACAACACTGTTCCAGAACAGTACAACACAAATATTAGAGTGAGTTCAGCGCATTTTACGGAGGATTGTTTCCTGATCCTGGGAGAGAGGAGTCTACAATCTGAATACTATGAATGACTGTGAACACTATAAAGTGGGACAATTCCAACATCGCAAGGACAGCCTGGTGCTTCTGACTCACTGTAAGTACACTTCGATATTTAAAGAATCTTCTACTGACTATTCAAACCCGAGTTTAGAGAAGTGTAGAGTAGTGCATCTTTGGCGTTTCTTTGATCACAAATGCAGACATGGTGTTATGTTTACGCGGTAAAAAGACCGTACGGGTCATTATAATCAGTCATTATGTCCCCACTGGATGCAACAAATGCCTCGTTTATAATGGGTTTTATTGTTTTTAGTCTTGTCGCAGCATCACAACATGGTAAAGGGCATAACATTTCCGTCGCACGCTTGAGGTAATCGGTCAATCAGAGCATACAACAATGAGCTTTGTTTAAATATGAGTTTCAGAAAGGTGGAGCAAAGAGGAGCAACAATAATGTACAGTATGTGGAAAATAATGTGCTTTTTTTACCTCGAACCGCGTAAACACATTGCATTACACCAAATACACCAAATAATGTTCTTTTTAGCAACATCATATGACCCCTTTAATGCACGTATCAAAATATCAAAAGCAGCCAAATGTCACACATTTTGGTTTTAATGACAAGTATTCAAAATGTATCATTTAACTTACAATCTGCAGAGGGTCAGAAAAATATGTTCAAATAAATTAGACATCAACATTTGACATCAGGTTTGGGCATATAATAATGTCATATATGCCCAAATCAGCTGAGAATTAAACAAATAGTGGCAACTGCTGTAAAATCATATGGATTTCATTCAGTGAATATGATGCAGGCCGGTGTAATATATAGGTGCGACAGAGCTTTACCTGAAGCATGTGAATATGATAACGGCGGTAATAAGCGATATAAGTGATGTTGCATATCCAGCAGTGTACAGCTGTTTCAAGGTTGACAAGTTAGTTGTCTGAAAAAGAACAAAACAAAGTCTGAGAGAAAAGTAGTTAACATCCCTAACAAACAGTATGTCAAGCTTAAGTTTCAACAGATTTATATTTCAGTATATGTCTATATTTAATATATTTGGATTAAAACTGATTAAAGTAAAACTCTTCCAGTTCTTAAAGCCAAAAAATACTTAAACATAGATTTTTTTATTCTTGATTTTATTTCAGCAGAAATATAGAGGTCAATGACCTGCTTAGTTTTTAACTAATCCTAGACAGTGTTTCTTGATTTAATCAAACAGAAGAACAGTTAAAGCAAAAGAATGACAGAAACAAAACAGAGACCACTAGTGGTCATCATGGGAGGGTCAAGTACACACTACACACACCATTCATCAAACTGAGCCTTTCTGCACAAGTAATATTTATTGAAATATAGGCATTACTATCAAATATGTATTATTATTTACCACAGTCCCAGATTCTGAATCATCTTCAAATGTACAAGCTTCCTCGTACGGTGGATATGGGTCACTCCAGCCGTTAGACGTGCAGTTCCTATGTATAAAACCTGCCGAATAAACAGCAAAGCATATGGTTTAAAACTGCAACATTTGTCCCTGAAGGGCTTTCTAAAATTTCACCGAACCATACTGCACTTAAAAAATCAGTAAAAGGGCTTTTGTCCTGATCACATAATGAGCAGTCATTAAAATCTCTAAATGCTTGAGTGCCAAATAGGTTTGTCAGTTGTTACAGACTCCTGCTGATCAGCCCTAATTTCAGAGAGCAGTGAGCACAATTCCCACTTCATAACACTTCCGAAAATACCCACAGACGCCTGGAGAATGCTTAGTGGAAAAAATGCACTATCTGGGACAAAACCTGCTGCTGGGTGTATTTCCTGGGGCAGAACGGAACAGGTGTCCCACTTCAGCCTTCATAAGTGCATAAGTCACCTGCTTTAACCTCAGCGGCAGCGTGAGAGAGTCTGACCAACAGCTACAACTCTGGCTAAATTACTTTCAACAAATAAGATAAATAAAGTGTATATGCTATAAGGCTCATGCTTATATATGGATCATTGATGTTTTTTTTTTTATTCAAATTTTAAATGATTTTTTGTTGATTTGTATTTTTGGGAAATGTCTATAAATATGTATAATAATAATTACACACACACGTATGTATTTTGGAATGCCGTTACAAACACTGATTTTCATAATTAATTAAATATAGTGAATTTATTTATTATGATTAATTTCATACTATCATTATTTTCAAAGTGAATTAAATATCAATTCATACATCAATCACTAGATTTTTATAATGTGTTGATTTTGATTAGGACCGTTGTTATATATTTTATGTGTGCATCTGTGTGCATTCCTCACAACTTTGCATCAAAATGAAATATGTCATTTGGGGCCGTGTTCCAGCGGCGAAGTGACGTCAATGCATTCCCTCTATTGGAACAGTAAGTGTCTACTGAGATCAGAGCATTCTGACCTGTAAGCACTTCCACAGGATTTAAAACGTAAAACCAGTGAGTCTAGATTAATCCAACATTTCAGATTGCTGTCTGTTGTTTAGTTATTAGGGGCAGTCACAGATGTTACAATTTATTCTTGTCAGACCATTTTGATGAAATTGTATGGATTATAAAAAATACATCCTCTTTTTGTTGCCGAGGAGACAATCATATTTCTAAAAACATTACATGATTTTTTTATGAAGCACAGTGCACCATTAAAGGAAGCAGGAACGACAAGCAGAAAAAGAAACAAGTTAAAGGTCAGTCTTAAAGGTACTGCGTAGATATTTTAACACAAATTGCAATCTTCATTTGCTGTCAATATCGATTTTCAAATCCAGAGATTGTTCTTGTTTCCTTCACAGCTTCTCAGTGCCACCCTAACACCACTGCTGAATCTATGCCGTGGTGAAGAGTTTGCAGTCTGAATTGAATCATGATTAGGATTATGCATTGTATGAACAATTTCATGTTATGCCTTTAACACAGAATAAAAATGCAAAGGACTGAGCTGGGTTCAAACTCTGGTCACTTTAAATTTTTGGCTTTTTACAAACATTTGCTTTTTTCTGACATGCAACAAAGTTATTAACTATTTTAATTTAGTAAAGCACTAAATACCTACCTTGTATTCCCATATATGCAGTTATGGCCACTGGAAAGTATTCATGTATTCCCAGTGGAAATGGGTTAAGTATTTCCATTTTATGAATTTAAATAGCTTGTATGCCATGAAATTAAGCTGTGAAAAAGGCAAAAAATTGTGATGCATTAGCAAATTTAATTAACTAAATTTAGCCTATTGCAAAAATCCATTGAGTGCATACATATATATACAAGTCATCTCGGTGCAGGCTGAATCCTAATATCTCTAGGGCTCTGCAACTTTCTGTCTGCATATTCAAACATTCAGCAGAATAACAGCCCTGTGACTGTAAAGACTACTGACCCGCACAATATTACAACCCCT